>JALIZH010014313.1:0-21037 GCA_030522465.1 Rhipicephalus appendiculatus | reverse complement strand
ATACAAAAGCCACGAAGAAAGTGAGATGGCGCAAAGTGCGCGCTCGGCGCCCCACTTGTTGCGATGCGTTGGCTCCCCTTGCACTTTGGCCTGCAGGGTGTAGTCGCCTTTGCCCGGGCGAGCGCTTGCGCTTATCTTGGGGTGGGGGGGGATGGTGGCAGTTTTACATCGTGTGCTTTCGTTGGAAAGACTGCGTTTAGGTTACAGAGCGTACAAAGTTCACTTCGCTCGATGCAGAGGCCCCCTTTCCGAATGAAGCGTGCTGTTCAAACACAGTGAAGTAACAACTGTGACACTTGTTAGTTCGCGCTCGCCCTGTGTATACCTGTGCGTATGTTTCGTGCGTCCTTAGCGCTTGAGCAGTGCGCTCCAAGTTTCGATCTGCTTGCCGTTCTTAACGTGAAATGCCAATTTGTTGCTATCGCAGTCATTGCTTCGCCCTTGTGGCGAAACTGTGACTTTTTTTTAAAAATAACCCACCGAAGCGTCATTGGGCCCAACGCTCACATTCCAGTTTAACGAAATATAGCGCACAGCACGTTTCAGTTCTACGAACATATTTTGTGATACTATGAAATGCCTCCCACGTTATACTGATCACAAGTAAAACCGTTCTTTCTCTAGAATAAGCTTTACCGTGGCCTTCGTGATAAGTTCCCTTAGCGTCCTGCCACCAGGGCCCTATTGCGGAGGTCATAATTTTACGCTGATAACGGCGTTTCACACCACGTGACGAACAGTCGGATCCCTTCAGCTTTGAGCTAGATACGTTGAAATATGCGCCACTCTGTCTACAGAAGACACTGGAGCAAGCGTCCTACCCTTAGAATAAGAAGAGAAGGAGGAAGAAGTCACCCTTATAGAGGAAGCACGAACAATTTCGACTAAAGTAGCGCTGATATGCTTGGAAAAACTGAAGTCCTTCGCAGCCCAGCAGAGTGTAGCGCCGAAGAAGGTTTATAAGTGTTCGCATGCAGTGAATCAATTAATCACCAATGCAGTCCTTCGTGCTGAAGCACGCAATAAATTATAGTATTTTTGAAAACCCGCTCAAAAGGTGAAATTCACATTCAAATAAGCAGTACTGCAACTAAAATGGTTGGGATTTCCTTTCAACAACTGCCGTGTTCTTTAGCTACTTCCTCAGCGAACTTCCTCTTGAACGAACTTTTTCCTGAGGTCCCGTGAAGTTTCTTGAAGTGAAGTTTCATTGTATTCAGTGTTCGTTCGATGGTGATGTTTCAACTCATAATGACCGCATGGGATGCCTCAAGAAAAACAAAAACGGCAGATCCCACGCACTGTGGGAATCGATGTAATGCGAAGCAGCCAGTAAGGAGCAAATGATGCTGTACATAATATGCATGTCATGATTTCCATGTTAAGACCTGTCATTTATGTTCGTCATACAGTCACGTCACGCAATACCTATTTTGGTGTATATCAAGCTATCGATCTGGACGCAAGCGCACCATGAGCGTGGTATGTAAATGGCGTTGTAGCTAACATACACGCCAACATTTTCATGAAACCAGCTGTCACTTATCTTCGTTATACACTCGCGTCCCGCAATACCAATTTTCTTTATCAAGCTAACGAAACGGCTGCGAGCGCGCCATGAGCGTGGCATGCAAGTCATGTTGCGCATGACATGTCATGATTTTCAGTGAGCACTTGTCATTTAGGTTTGTCACGCGGTCACGTCACGCAATTCCAATTTTGTTTATCAAGCTAACGAAACGGCCGCGAGCACGCCATGAGCGAGGCATGCAAGTCATGTCGCACGTGACCTGTCATGATTTCCATATTACTGTTCGTCATTTATGTTCGTCATACAGTCACGTCACGCAATACCAAATTTGGTGTATATCAAGCCAGCGAAACGGCCACGACAGTGCCTTGAGCGTGGAATGCAAGTCATGTCGCACATGACATGTCATGATTTCTATATTACTATTTGTCATTTATGTTCGTCATACAGTCAGGTCACGCAATACCATATTTGGTGTATATCAAGCTAGCGAAACCGCCGTCAGAGCACCATGAGAGTGGCATGTAAATCGTGTTGTACATGACATGCACGTCATGATTTTGATATTACCTCCTGTCATGTATAATGGTCATGCAGAAATGTCTCATCGTAACAATTTTTGGATATAGGAAGTTAAGAAAACGGCCTCCGGAGCACTACGGCCATGACGTGAAATCGTATTTTTTATGACAAGTTAGACATGACTTTCATGACATGGCCACTTGCTCATGTTCGTCATATAGTCATATTATGCTATACCAATTTTGGTATAAGTCCAATTAACGATACGGCCAGGAGAACACAAAGTTGTAGGCGGCTAGATAGATAGATAGATAGATAGATAGATAGATAGATAGATAGATAGATAGATAGATAGATAGATAGATAGATAGATAGATAGATAGATAGATAGATAGATAGATAGATAGATAGATAGATAGATAGACCTGGAATTGAAAGTGCATTATTGATTTTCGGAGATCAGCTGCTAAATATGTCAAGCGGAAAATGATGATGAACATGACGATGCTTGATATCAATGATCGAGCTTAAAAAAGGTATTGAAAGCCAGAGATGTTTCACTAACAGTTGTATCGATTCCACTTCCGTACAAAACAATTCGAAAAGTGAACAAGAGTGCTCTCGAGAGCAAAGACGAGCCTCTCATACCTGCTGTCTTTCAGGTGGACGTTCCCGTATGATGACTCCGACGTGGTACTTTTGCCCACACCAATCACGCACGCCTCAGGGTTATTGTACATCACATTCAGTGTCCTGTTGGGCACGAAGACCGTAGTAATGACTCCAAACGCTAGCTTGGAACAAGTAATTAGTACTACGAGCAAGCATAAGGTAAGCTGCTGGAGTATTTTCAATAGGCATACATGCGACTTTTGTGTAAAAAGATAAGCAGGATACGCTTCAAGGCTCACTACGTGCCATGGGCAGTACACATTGTCAAGCCTCATTCGCGTGAACAAACTTTCTTCAATTGTAATGCCGTGCAACAAGATGATTGCCTTTTCATAATAATTGTAATAAAATAATAATAATAATAATAATAATAATAATAATAATAATAATAATAATAATAATATCAGAGGTATTACGTCCCAAATTCATGATATTATTGCCACGCGTGTTATTTTGTTGTGATCTGTTTAAACCCACAAAGACTGTGAGCAATGCTCGGCGCAGATCGCGCCTCAGTGTTCGAGAAGCTTCACATTTGTAGTAGATCGTTTTCTTAACATTGCGCACAGCACGCGAACACTCAAGATTATTCCAGAGCTTGCACGACGGCCAGTGATAAGGCTAGACTGTTCGACGCGTGATGTATAAAAGCCGGCGCGCTCCAACGATGATCAGTTCATCGACGGCCGACGCTCTGTATACCGCTATCAGTGCCAGTGTGTATTGCTGTAATCGAACTTTCCGTTTACCGGCCAAATAAACAGTTTCATTTTGGACCTACCGACTGCTGCCTTTGTCGGCGTCATGACCACGTGACATCTGGTGGAGGTGCTGTGCGTTCATGTTCCGGACGCCCCCCGTCAAGCCGTGAACCCAGCCCCTGTCGTGAAGGAGATATCGATGCCAACCTCGATCAGCGAGCTAGCCACAGGCAACGAGAGCTACCTCCAGAGTTCGGGCCCCTACCGGATAAGACTCGAAAGTCCAAGGCCACGACCACTACTGCTACAACTATGACAGCCACTGCACCAACTCCAGCAACGGTCGTGATGCAGCAGCCAAGGGAGTCACCGACTTTCCATGGATCATCTTTTGAAGACCCGGAGACGTGGCTGGAGACGTACGACCGAGTGGCCAGCCCCAACCACTGGGACTCGGAAGAGAAGCTACGTCACCTCTACTTCTGCTTGGAAGACGCGGCAAGAACCTGGTTTGAGAACCGGGAGTCTGCACTTCAAACCTGGGATCTCTTCTGCGGCGCATTCCTAGGCATGTTCATGAGCGTCACCCGCAAGGAAAGGGCCGCTTCTTCTTTCGAGACACGGGTGCAACTACCAAACGAGAAAGTGACGGTCTTCGTCGAAGATATGACGCGGCTGTTCCGGCACGCTGACCCCGACATGCCCGAGGAGAAGAAGGTCCGTTTCCTCATGCGAGGGGTCAAGCAAGAACTGTTCGCGGGGCTGATGCCGGAACTTACCGACGACTGTCGAAGAATTCCTGTCGGAAGCAACAACGATCGAGAAGACGCTGGAAATGCGAACCCGCCAGTACAATCGCTCAACGAGTCAAGACAGCCCAGCTGTTTATGCTCTCGACGACTTGCGCGAAACGATTCGAGCGATCGTGCGGGAGAAACTGCGCAAGCTGTTTCCGTCACCACAGCCGCAAGTGGACTCCATCGCAGACATCGTTCGAGAGGAAATGCAGCAGTCTATGGGCACCTCTGAACCGCAACGGCCCCAGCCGCATGCCATGAGCTACGCAGCTGCAGCCCGACGCTACGCTCCCACTCCACGCCCACGTCAAGAGGTCGCACCGCCGCATTTCCGCCGCCACCACCACCGACGCCATACCGTCCACCCGTCGGCCAGCACTATGCTCCGAGGAAGACCGACGTTTGGCGCGCCCCTGACCACCGCCCACTCTGCTACCACTGCGGAGAAGCAGGCCACACCTACCACCGCTTCCAATTCCGCGAGATGGGACTGCGTGGTTTCGCCATCGACGCGCCGCGTCCACAGCGGGGTTAAAGACCGCGCGACATCGCCGTCTATCTCGCAGGAGCTCAGTGGACACCCCGACGACCTTCCCGCTCGCCATCGCCCGGCCGCTACATGACACCGCACCGCGGGTAGTAGACTGGCCCAAACCGGGGCCGGTCGCCTAGCCCGTATACGGGAAACTAAGGGCAGCAACCGATGGAGGTGCGGTTGCTGTACGACGAAATGCCGAAGATCCTCCAAGGCCGCCGACAACGACAACGCGACGAAGCCTGCAGAACACTACGCGAAGCAGACGAAGCCCTGCCGGCGGGACGTCGCGGACCGTCGAAGACGTGACGACGCAATAAGGAAGCAGTGCAACAAATCGACGCAGCCATGACCCGAAGCCGCGACCCAACCGGCACGCACGATGACGAACCAGCGACCTCGACGTAATACTCGACGGCCACAACGTAACCGCTCTCGTCGACACTGGAGCCGACTATTCCGTCGTCAGTGGGCCTTTCGCGAAGAAGCGGAAGAAAGTGAAGACTGCTTGGCAAGGCCCTGAAATCTGGACCGCTGGAGGTCATCTAATAACGCCGGCCGGTGTTTGCACAGCAAGAGTCACCATCAATAATCGGACTTATCCCGCCAGTTTTCTAATCCTACACCGCTGCTCCAGGGATGTGATACTCGGGATGGACTTCCTAAGGCAACATGGCGCCGTGGTCGACTTAAGGTCTAAGTCAATACCCCTAACCTCAGAAAACGCACTGCCGCCCCACGCGACCCCAGCGACCCATGCTTAAAATTTGATAGATGAGCAAGTCACCATTCCGCCTTTCTCCGGCGTCATCATTTCGGTCGGCAGCGAAGAACCGATAGACTTGGAAGGCGTCATCGAGGGCGACCAGTACCTGCTTCTTAACCGCCAGATTTGCGTCGCAAGAGGCATTGCCGAGCTGCATGACGGCAAAGCTAAAGTAATGCTTACAAACTTGAGCCACGAATACAGACACCTCAACATTGGTACGACGGTCGCCTTCATGAATGAATTCGTAGACGCCAGCAACGCTTTCACCCTCAGCGACGCCACGGATCCTGCTTCGAAGAATCGAGGTCCCCAACCAGTTTTCGACGTGAATCCGAGCCTTCCGAATAACAAGAAAGACCAGCTCGAAGCCCTGCTCCAGCAATTCGGGGACTGCTTCTCGTCGTCGTCAAGGATCCGACAGACTCCAGTCGCCAAACATCGCATTATAACAGAAGAAAGCGCCCGACCAATCAGCCAAAGCCCTTATCGAGTTTCGACACGTGAACGTGAGGCCGTTAAGAAAGAGGTTGACGAAAGGCTACACGATGACATCATTCAGCCCTCCAAGAGTCCGTGGGCGTCACCCGTGGTCTTAGTGAAGAAGAAGGACGGAACGCTACGCTTCTGCGGCGATTATAGCCGCCTGAACAAAGTCACGAAGAAGGACGTGTATCGTCTCCCACGCATAGACGACGCCCTGGATCGACTCCACAACGCGAAGTACTTTTCGTCGATGGACCACAAGACCGGGTATTGGCAAATGGAAGTCGATGAGAGAGACCGAGAGAAGACTGCGTTTATCACACCAGACGGCCTCTTCGAGTTCAAGGTCATGCTCTTCGGTCTTTGCTCTCGGCACCTGCGACATTCCAACGTGTTGTGGACACTGTACTGGCCGGCTTGAAGTGGCAGACCTGCCTTGTGTACTTGGACGACGTCGTTGCGTTTTCTTCGAACTTCGACGAACATCTCCGTGCGCCTTGAAGCTGTGCTTCAAGTAATCAAGGACCTCTGGACTCACCCTGAAGCCAGAAAAGTGCCGCTTCGCATACGAGTAACTTCTATTCTTGGGTCACGTCACCAGCATGTCTGGAGACCCACGAAAACAACTGCCATCGCTGCCTTCCCGCCACCCACCGACAAGAAGGCCGTACGCCCATATCTCGGCTTGTGCGCCTATTCTAGACGCTTCGTCAAGAAATTTTCACGCATCGCCGAGCCACTAACTCAGCTCACGAAAAACGACGTGGAATTCAAGTGGGGAGTGGCGCAAGTTGTAGCATTTCAAGAATTGAAACGACGCCTGTAGACGCCTCCAATACTTGCTCATTTCGACGAACACGCCGACACGGAAATCCACACCGACGCAAGCAGCGTAGGACACGGCGCCGTTCTTGTCCAGAGAACTGCCGGCATGGAAAGGGTTATCCAAGGCAGAAGCCAACTATTCCACAACAGAAAAGGACTGCCTTGCCATCATCTGGGCAACGTCAAAGTTTCGCCCCTACCTCTACGGCAAGCCCTTCAAAGTTGTGAGCGACCACCCCGCCTTGTGTTGGCTAGCTAACCTGAAGGATCCTTCAGGTCGTCTCGCAAGACGGAGTCTGAGACTTCAAGAATTCGACGTTACCGTCGTTTACAAGTCCGGACGAAAACACTCTGACGCCGACTGCTTGTCTAGCGTCCCCCCTCGACCCGCCGCCGCAGGATGACCAGGAGGATGACTTCTTCTTGGGAACCATAAATGCTGACGACTTCGCCGAACGACAGCGAGCCGACCCAGAACTCAGGGGCCTTGTGGAGTACCTCGAAGGCAAGACCGCCATTGTTCCAAAGGCATTCAAGCGAGAACTCGCGTCGTTTTTCTTGCGAAACGGCGTTCTCATAAAGAAGAATTTCTCGCCACTTCGAGCCAACTACCTTCTCGTAGGGCCCTCAGCATTGCGACCAGAAGTCCTGCGGGCTCTACACGACGACCCGACGGCTGGACACCTTGGACTTTCCCGCACGCTCGCCAGAGTACAGGAAAAGTACTACTGGCCGCGCCTTGCCGCCGACGTCGCTCGCTACTTAAGGACATGCAGAGACTGTCAGCGACGGAAGGCACCGCCCACAAGACCAGCCGGCTTCCTTCAGCCGATCGAGCCTTTTCGACGCCCGTTCCAGCAGATTGGGATGGACCTCCTGGGGCCGTTCCCAACGTCAACTTGCGGAAATAAATGGATCGTCGTGGCTACCGACTACCTCACCCGCTACACCGAAACAAAGGCCCTGCCTAAAGGCAGTGCCGCCGAGGTAGCCAAGTTCTTCGTTGAGAACATCGTCCTTCGACACGGCGCCCCAGAGGTTCTCATCACCGACAGAGGTACGGCGTTTACGGCTGACCTAACTCAGCGGATCTTGGGATACAGCCACACAAGCCACCGCCGGACCACCGCGTACCACCCACAGACCAACGGCCTGACCGAGCGTCTAAATAAGACCATCGCCGACATGCTGGCCATGTACGTCGACGTCGAACACAAGACGTGGGACGCCATTCCTCCCGTACGTGACCTTCGTATACAACACGGCCGTGCAAGAAACGACGCAGATGACGCCATACAAGTTGATCTACGGGCGGAGCCCATCGACGACGCTTGACGCCATGCTACCAAACGCTGCCTAACTTCACCTACGAAGAAAACTTCGAAGTCACCGTGTGCCTTCAGCGCACCTCAGAAGCGAGACAACTCACCTAACTGCGCATCAAAAGCCAGCAAAAGACCGACGGCCATTATTGCAGTCTTCGGCAGCGCCACATAGAATACGACCCCGGTGACGGCGTTTGGGTCTGGACGCCGATACATAGCGTAGCCATGTGTTTGTGGCTTCGAGCTACAAGCACGTGGCTGTCAATTTCGCTTTCTTGCATAGGCGGAGAGTTGTCATTTTGCCGGAGTGGGCGGGGCCCGGCTTGCTCTTCTTCTACATTGTTCTCCCTGTCGCTTCATATATATATATATATATATATATATATATATATATATATCGAGAGAGAGAGAGAATGTCCGCCTCCTAAATTAAAGAATATTCATTAAAGACTTTATTACCACCTTATTCTCTTTGGCGCCTGCACCGCGATATCAGTATGAGTATCTCTTGTGATGACTCCCGATTTATTTTTCAACTTACACAAAGACATCGATCCTCCTCGCAACGCTTGGCTCAACTCGAAAAATGCCGTATAGGCTGCTACTCGGTGACTGCATCACATAAAATCGATTCCCACAATGAGTGGGACCCGCCTATTTTCTTTATTGACATGCATTACTTTGTTAAAACATGCACTAGACATAAGACAGTGGCCTAATGCTGATACAGGAAGCTTTAATGTTCAATTTGTGATGGCCAAAAATAATTTTCAGGTGGTAGAAAATACAATTTTCTACCACTATAGAACACCAAGATATCGCCTCAGTTCTGCACATACAACATATTCTGCACATACAAATCTGTTTGCGGGGAATTATTGACTGAGTGTTTCACCTGTTACTGGTCCATGATCGGAATGTTAAAAGCCTGAAATGAAAAAGCGGGTATAAACAGCCCCCTGTGAAATAAATAGCTCCCAGACAGGAGGCCAAACGCTCGTTGTCAATGGACGGGGACCTAAGCCAAGCTCTTAAAAAATATCCCGGGCAGGCGCCAGGGGAGGCTCTGCCCCCCGTGAAGCCGCCCGGGGGAAGGCCCGAGCCACCTCCCCCCCCCCCCGTACTCTCCGCCTATGCTTTCTTGACATAGCCAGCTAGTATCGTAAGCGGTGGCAAAGAAAAATGATGAAACGGTGAAGAGGATGGAAAGGAGGAGGGTGAGAGGGTAAATATTAGCGTAGCCGTGTGTGATGTAGAGTAGCAAGGGGGTGGAAAAAGCATGTGGAGGTGAGCATGAGGGAAAGAGGACAAAGCAAGGGATAGCGATGTATAGTATAATATAGCTGTGGGGCGGGAAATTGGAACACAGCGCCGGCGCCGTGTAGTTTCCTGTGTTTCGTGTATTGTTTGCGCGAGCCGTCAAGACAAGACAAAACAGCATAAGTAGCAGGGATGTGAGGTTGAGGATAAGGAGAATGGGCAACGCGGGACGATAAAGCCTAGCCATGTAAAGTATACTGGAGCAAGAGGATGGGAAAGGAAAATTAGGGTGAAGAGGATTGATGTGAAGGAGAGGAAAGGGAAATGAGGAGATATGTGAGGGTGAGGAGGAGGAAAAACAGGGGGGCGGAGCGTAGAGCATAGCCTAGTAGAGTATAGGTATAGCGAGGGAGTGGGAAAGGGAAGCGAGTGTGAAGATAGTAGAGGGCAATGAATAGAATAGCCATATATAGTGGGGTATACCAAGGGGCTGGAAAGGGAAGTGAGTGTGAAGAGTGACGATGGTGAGGAGGAAGAAAAGGAGGAGGGAGAGGGTAAAGCATAACATAGCCATGCGTAATATAGTGTAGCTAGGTGTGTGGAAGATAAGGGTGATGAAGAGAGAAAGTAGGAGGGGAGAGAGTAAAGAACAGCATAGCCATGTGTAGCATAGTATAGCGAAAAGTGGGAAAGAAAAGTGAGGGCGAAGAGGAGTATTATGACGGTGAGGAGGAAGGGAGATGGTTATGTATAGCACTGTATTGTTTAGTGTAGTACAGCAATGCGTTGGGCAAGGGAGGTGAGGAAGAGAAGGAGTATGTGAGGGTGACGGGAAGAGGAGGGGAAAGGCCATCAGTTCAGCTGTTTTCTGTCCGCAGCGCTAGTGCGTAGTTGCCTTAAGTTGTTTTTGTTCTCAGCTTACCTTATGTCTTCATTTTCCTAAACTGTCCTTATCCTCGTGGTCATTTCACATTTCGTGCGTTAATTATTCTCGTACGATAATATGTTCTGAGTTCTTGTTTATATAACTCTATCTGTATATGTTCACGAAGAGTGTGCCTATATTTTTACCACTTTATTAAGTGAATGTGCCCACCAGAACGCAGTTTCTGGGGATGGTAACTAAATCCATCGAGTGTTTGTGGATTGTTCAGGTGACAGCAGCCGTGATCCTTCCGTGGAACCTGCAGCATCTTGTGGGAGAGATGCAGCGCACGAACCAGCGCATTAAAGGACTGCGCTGCGTGTCGACTGGAGGAACCACCTTGACGAAGCCGCAGTATGACGCTGCTCGTGAGGCCTTCGGTAGCGAGCTGGAGTGTTTGGCTAACGTCTACGGGAATGACCGAAGCCTTGTGCTTGCTGTGCTCTCCGTCACGAAAGGGGGGCCGTTGGCATCGATATCGGATTTCCGGCACCAATGACACAGATAAAAGTAAGTAATCTCCGCAATGATGCTCCTTAATCTGCATATCCTAACGGATTTCATGAGTATTGAATGCCTTAGTTTTTTTTTCTTTCCATTAAAGAAATCAGCCGTCTCGGAGAACTACTGCAATGCGTAGCTTGACGGGGTGACAGCCCCTTTACGGCAACGTATCATGCATTTGACAAAAAGCATGGTTGATCCATCCGTCATAGGAATCGGTATAACGCGAAAGTAAAACGTGTCCTTAAAGAAGTGGTTCATTGTTTATTGTACATTAATAGGACATGTAACACAGTATCTGGTAATGTTTGGCAGCACCGTTTAAAGTGGATGCACCCGCGTTAACGCTATTTTGACGTAAAAGGATGTTACAGAGCATAAAGTATACAGACGAGGATTCCGAAGTACAAGACTACAACGGGACCCTCGGTGATGATTACAAATAAATAAAACACGGATTAGCAGCGGTTTGAAGCGCAAAAATAACACACGAAATACACAATGCAGAGCGAAAAACAAAAAGGCATGGAACCAAAAAAACAAATAATACATACAGTAATAAAGCAACACAAATATGGTACAAATAAAAAACAGCAGATCAAATATTTAACAAATATTCTTTGAATGAAATTTTGAATGAAATTATAGAAACTTTATATTTTAGTGACGTGGGCAAATTATTCCATAATGAGATGGTACAGAAGTGTGAAGTTGATTTACCATAGTTGGTACGAACCTTAGGAAGTAAAAAAGTTATTGTAAGCCGCAAACCTGGTAGTGTTAGTATTAACCACGGTGATAGAATAGGCAGGTGGCTAAACGCGCCGCATCACCAGTGCACCAGTGCAGGAAAGGCATCAAGATGCCTTTCCTACATTGAGAAATTACAGGAATGGAATTGAACTGCCCGGCCATTCTCGGAGTGGGAATGGGCTAAGCTCTTTCATTCTGGGGAATTCAAAGGAATGGAAGCGCGCCAAATTCTAATTCCCCGGAATGGAATTGGAATGGAATGGAGGCGGCAATTCCGCAACACTGCTTCTGGCTAAATGTACTCTGCGCATTTCAGCCATCGCCACGGCAATTGAAGCAGCCGTTTCGATGCAAAGTCATGGTGGAAAATGAATTTAGTGCATGTGTGTGCGTTTGGTATATAGCATAGTTTTACTCTTAGTCTGCTCAGTGAAATGACAAGCTAAAATATAGTGCTTTTTTCTGTAGCTGCATTTTGTCTATCAAGATAGTTACTATTGTCGTCCAAGTAGATACCTCTTAAACTCGGGTGCGGCTACCTCAAAGAGCTGTGTTACAAAAAAGACAATTCGCTACCATTAAATCAAGAACCGTATAACTTCTAGCCCGCAAATGTGGACAATCAACAGTGCAGCACTGCTATGGTCTCCGAAATAAAGTGACATCTAGTACACTGATTTTCTTCGCCTGTAGATTTCCGACCGTTTAACCGAGAGAAGACTAGGGCCCGCACCAGATCGGTGAGATTCCGCTACCGAGCGCCCACTGTAATGAAGAGTTACTACAAACGGCCAAGGGAGACGAAGGAATTCTTCGACGCCGAAGGATGGTGCAAGTCAGGTATTTTACAACATCTATTCAAAGTTTTGTGAGGAGGATTGTTTTTGGTGGCGCCAACAGGGCTTCTTTATACTTCTTATTGCCTTAGGAGATGCAGGCTACTACGACGAGGAAGGACGCATACACTTCGTTCAACGTTTCAAAGAAATGATCAAATGTATGGACAACCAGGTTGTGCCTGCATCACTTGAGGAGATCTTGTTCAAGACGCACTACCACGAAATTCTGGACGTCTGCGTAGTTGGCATACCCAACCCAAAGTTCGGAGAGGCACCGGCAGCTGTGGTTGTGCCCCGAAACAAGAACAACGCTCTCCTCAGTTTGGCCAAGAGAATAAAATCCACCATTGTTGGTAAGCCACCCCTGGCATACATTACAATGATGTTTACCGTACTTCATAAGTTCGTAATCATGTGTTTTACCGGTACTCGAATATAGGCCATGAAAGTCCAAGTTTACAAACAAGCTTCAGAGTATGAGACACTCAGCGATTACACAAAACGTGTACGTAACGTTACATGCTGGACGACAACGGTTCGGAATAGACAAAAATGGAAGTATCCGGGCACGTACCAAGTAGTCAGGATAACCGCTGGTCATTAAAGGTAACTGACTCGATTCCAAGAGAAGGCAAACGGGTGAGGGGGGAGGCAGAAAATGAGGTGGACAGATGAGATTAAGAAGTTTGCAGGTATAACGTGGCAGCAGAAAGCACAGGACCGAGTTGATTGGCGGAACATGGGAGAGGCCTTTGCCCTGCGGTGGGCGTAGTCAGGCTGATGATGATCCGATATTTTAGTTGACAGCAATCGGCGAAAACTTGAGTGGGGCTGCCCACACAGCGAATGTCTCGACACACAACAGGAGGTCTACTGCGCTTGAGGCGGCTCCGTCGAGCCTCAGAAATGCAGTCGACTGAATACTTGTTTTTTTTAAAGCGAAGCTCTTTATTCTAGCCTAGCCGCCTCAAACACATACATACATACATACATACATACATACATACATACATACATACATACATACATACATACATACATACATACATACATACATACATACATACATACATACATACATACATACGTACGTACGTACGTACATACATACATACACACACAACATACATACATACATACATACATACATACATACATACATACATACATACACACATACATACATACCTACTCTGGGAATAGAGAGTGTCCTCCCCCTTAGTCCCTCGTTCCCAGCTAGCACGTGCGCCGGACCCGCGCTGGAGCATTGGCGTCGCCAGGGGGTGGTAGACTGGGCCCGTGCACCCCCCCCCCCCTCTTCCCGATTTTTTTTTTGCCATAGCATAGAGAGCACAAAATGAAACTCGATCACCTCTGCCTTCCTGGCCCCCCACTTCAGATCAAAGTGATGCCCGCCCCCCTTAAAATCAACAATTTCTGCCTACGCCCCTGCTCTCATGGAGGTGGCGTTTCGCGAAGCAAGACTCGCTGCTATGCGGGAGAGACAACGCCAACGACACGCTGATCCCGAATACACAGAACATTTAAAGGGGCACTCAGCACCCCTCATTCAAAAACGAGGGAGTTGTTTTCTCCTCGCCTTCGCTACCCTTCCTACTGGCGATATATCCTCCTTGCCACTTATTTATTTACGCACGTGAACAATGTCAGCACTAAGCGCTCGAGCCAATCAGGATTTCACGCTGCTCGGCTACACGGTGTTATCGCAGCTTGCGCAGTTGGACACGCCAAAAATGAAGTGAAATCAGTTGATCGCGCACGATAGTCGTGCTAGACAAGGAAGAACGGATAGGCGGCTGCATGGCAAAGCAGTGCAGGAGACAATTCGCATCTGATACTTCACGTATATGGACCAATCGAGGGCATGTATACTATGTACGTCACGGGAATCACTGTCTGCGTGACGAAAGCGTGCAAGAAAGACGAGAAACGCCAGAAGAGAATAATGCGCTCGTTTTTTTTTGTTTGTTTGTTTGAGAGGCTGGTGAGGGGGCCCTTTAACAATGAAGTTCAACCATGGTATAGCAAAGTTGCTTTGCTATACCACAATTCCAGCAAATTTTTTCTGGGCAATTGAACACTTCATTGTTTTTCTTGGAGGCGTACGTGAATTAGCGTTTCCTTGCTTTTCGTCTGTAATTGATGCGTGCTGTATGATCCCCCTCCTGCAATTGACCCAGGTGGCCTTCAGCATAACAAAATAAATAATAAATCACGAAATATGCATCGCCACTGCCGCAATCACGCGCGCACGCCACTTAGTAGGATAACTATAACCGCGTTTCCTACAAATTTTATAATAACGCTAATGTCTGGCATCTTACTGCACCAGACCGTCGTATAATTAGCTGTCACAAAGCGCACCAGCGTACAAGTGCACCATCGATCGTGCTGTCAGATAAAGAGATGGTGTTCTTGAATTCGTCAGTGCGTTGAAATAGTCACGTGGTCAAAGTGGAAAAAAAAGAAGCGATGTGTATATGTAGGGCGGGTTTTTCAATAAAAAAATCAGTTGCTAGAGCGCTTCCGTCTGTGTGTCTGTGTGCCTTCCATTAGTCCATGTCTACTAGCGCTACCCTTCCAAGCATGAATTTCCAACTCGCCCAAGAAACAGCACTCTAAAGTGCAATTTCACAGTCGCGAAAACACCACTCGTACCACGAGACGACGCTTGGTAAGCGAGAAAACGCGTGAAAAGAAAATGCGAGTGCAGACGCCACCTTGAGATTCCCGCGCCAAACGCCATGACGTCATAAATTTTGACGGCGTCTACTCGGTCCTGCGTACTTTCTATTCAGTAAAAATGAAGCGCAATGTCATCTGTCGGGGCCATAGACCTAACACACAGAAAATTTCATCGAGCCCATGTCTCGAATACATTTTGAAATTCGAGACTTGACGCGAGGTTTCGGTGTAAAATTTAGCAATTCAACTTCAACCTTGATTTTCTCTGCTAATAATGAACTTATGATAATGAAACTTGTGGCCATAGAGTTTTCAGAGTACAGTTTACCAATCTAAACGAAGTCATTGTGTCACTTTAGTGTCCCTTTAAATATCTCGTCCACGCTCCATGTGTCGCTTTAAGCCATGGTGATTTTTCTGATGGTTGTCACACCTCCCATTTCGGAATGTTTATTACACATTAGGGACAGTACTTTAAATGCCTGTTTAAGCAATGTCTTTTTCCTTGTTCTCATTTCACGCAGAAAACTTCGCTGTCCCCAAGCACCTTCATGGCGGCGTGTTCTTCGTGGATTCACTACCCAAGACTGAATCCGGCAAGACAAACAGGACCGCCGTCCGTCAGCAGTGCGACCAATTGACTGCGTACTAAAGGCGTCAGCTTCCACTCGAGACATAAGATGTGGAGCGATTGAAGCTATTTTAATTACCACCGCCATCCTACAATTGACACTACTCGGTGTTTTTACTGTGCAGGCAGCTAGCTACTTCTGGTAAGCAACTAAGCCAGTACAACATACTTACAATGAGATAATACCCGAAGATGAACATCGGAAATCCATTCAAGTCCCGACTCCTCGACAGCACGACATGCATCCGATGCCTTGGGACAGAAGGAAATTGCAGCCATTACTTCGACCAAATTTTTATAATGTTTTCATGAGTCAGCGATAGTAACGCCGCTATTGCTTAATTATTTCTTGAAGTTTTTGTCGATTTGGAGGATAATCAATGGTCATAACTTCATCAAAAGCGCACAAAGCACAAATGTTCGCTCATAGTCATGGACTATCGAGGGTTATATGATGTTCTCGTACTCGTGGCTCTCACATAAAAAAAATTGTTTAACATTTCAAGCTAGACCACAATTCAAGCACAATTTTTTCTGGGCAATTGAACACTTCAATGTTTTACCAGGAGGCGTACGTGAATAAGCGGTTCCTTAATTTTCGTCTGTAATTGATGCGTGCTGTATGATCCTCCCTCCTGCAATAGACTAAGGTGTCCGTCAGCATAACAGAATGAATAATAAATCGCGAAATATGCATCGCCACTGCCACAATCACGCGCTCACGCCCGATTAGAGGGAAAACTATAACCGCGTTTCCTACAAGTTCGATAATAACGATACTTTCAGGCATCCTACTTCACCAGACCATCGTATAATTAGGTGCCACAAAGTAGTGGGGGGACTCCAGAACATTTTTGACACCCTCGGGTTCGTAAATGTTCGCCTGCATTGAAAGCGCCCCTAAACCACGAGTTCACAGGCCAGACAGTAGTTACCTTCTCGCGTTCGCTACTGTTCCTAGAAGTGCTCCCTCCTCCTCACCAGTTATTTCTTCATAAAACACGTGGAATGCCAGCACTAAGCTTTGAGCGAGTCAGGATTTCGTGTTTTTCGACTACGCGATGCTATCTCCGCTTGCGCAGTCGCAAATGCAGAAAACGAAGTGAAATTACTTAATCGCGCGCTACAGTCATGCCAGACAAGGCATGCGACTGCATGGAAAAGCAGGGTAAGAGACAATTTACGAAATATATCTCTCGTATACTGACCAATCCAGAGCTTATTTCATCCTGACGTCACGTGAACAAACAGCTGGCGTCACGAAATGTGCCGCAAAGACTGGAAATCCCATGAGAGAATAACGCAAAATGACTTCTTTTCGGGCGAGTTGGTGCTTACGTTGCTTAGGTACATATGACTGAGGCGCAAAGTACATTTCTTGAAAAAAGGAGGAGCACAAGAGAAGAACGTAAAGCGCCGAACTACCAACTGCTTAATGACAGTCTAAGAAACTTACAGTAAAAGAGAAAATATTTGCGCGCATGCGTGAACAGCCAGCATATGACGTACAGCTACATGTTGAAGACAACATGCTATCGGGAAAGCGCATTTCTGTCGAATACGAAAATAGAGTGTCACTGACACAATCAGACCCTTTCTTTTTCATAAAGAATGCTTCCAACAGCTCTCAATCCGATTGTTTGCTGCTTTTGCCGAGAATCAGTGCTTGCGCAAAGCATGGTTCACATCAGCAGGAGTTGCAATGCGCAGGAAGATGCGCATGATCTGTCTTCCCTAAGCTATTGACATGCTCCCTCAGTCTGTCATTAATGCAACGTCCCGTTTTTCCGACGTAGGACTTGCCGCAGCTTAGGGGTATCCATAGACCACCCCTTGTGCACAGCGCCTAAAAGGTTTTCTGTGCTGCTTCCGGCAGCCCCTCGGCACGTCGCGTGCGATACGCGGGCACAATTGAGCCAACTTGTTGGGAGCTGAAAAAACGACCGGGATGCCGTAACGGGTAGCCACCTTCTTGAGGTTATGGCTCGCACGGTGTACATAAGGGCTACTTCTGGTTTAACCGTTCTATTTCCTTCGAGTGCGCATTTGCACTGGCAGCGCTAACGACGGCAAATGCACCTCGACGGCATAGCTAAAGAACAATCCGTGTTGGAGAGTACACTTATCATTCATCCGCATAAGTCCTTGTGCTAACCATGGATGCACACCAGGACAGGACTGTTATGTGTAGAATTAGCACATAAGACAGATGTTCAGGAGCGGACGGGGGATTAAAAAAAATATCAGGGTGTCTTATAGTATGCTATAGCTCTGGAGCACAGTGTGGCGGTGTACACTTTTCTACAAAGCATTCTCGCAGTTGTAGGGCATAGGCTTTAGCTCTCTCTTTTCTTGCAGTTTGGTATTTCGCCCTCTCAAAGGGAGAATCTGCTACCATATCGAACAGCTGATCTTCGTCTGAAAAAAAAAATAAGCAAGACCAACCTCAACAAACAACAAACTATGAGAAACGAGAGGGCGAGGTTTTCTTTCAGCAAGATTAATGGGGCTTAGAAGGAGATTCCGTGAAGTTTTTAGGAGCTAAGGGAGTGTCGGATGCTCCTTCTTGCTAAGACAAATTGCCTCCTGACATTGTTTGTCTTCATTCGGCGTCGTGATACGAGAAGAAGGCTTAACTCCAACACAACTCATGAAAGCATCTATAAAGATCCTTATTGACTTATGATGCTGTGCTGGAAGAAATAAAACGAACGGAGCCTTACAGGGCCTGCAAAACGCAAGCAAAAATGCGGAGTATCCCAACTATTTAGGAAAAGAAAAATTGTCCGCGTATCTGCGTGCTTCGCTGCAAATGTCGTCGAAAGACGATAGTCTTGTGCCGGCCGTACTACTATGTTTTGCCTTGCCTCAGACAGCGCCTACTCCATATTGAATCGGCCGCATCTGGCTGTCATTGCTAAAATAGAGGAGGAGCTGCGTGAGATATGGACGCCATCTGGCAGTGGCATCGAGAAACATGAGTTTGTGCAAAACCCACGGCCGCTACCAGCGGCAGCACCATATCGTCGGCAGAGGGCTTTTTCGTGCATAGCGTCGCAGTTCTTGCACAGCGTCGCATTTTCAGCGCAGCCTAAGAAACCCTAGAGTATAGAATTACGTATCGATGTATTTTCTAATAAGAAACACACGACCTGATCCTTACGTATTGATGTTGCGCCTCAGATATGCGTAATATTTGCTTTTCGATCCAAAATGTTCAGGAGTATTAACTCAAACACCAGGTCAAGATGGCTGGGCGTCCAGCAAGTGGTTAAAGTTTGGCCGTGTGGCTGAATCGTTCGACAGACAGATACACAGAAAGACAGACAGACAGACAGACCAAAATTTCTGCATTGAAGTATCCCAAGAAAGACGATCGTCTTTAAAAGAAAAAAAAACATGGCTGATCCCTCCGTCATAGGAATCGGTATAACACGAAAGTGAAACGTGTCTTCGCAGAAGTAGTGCTAGCGATATATGAGAGCTTGTACAATGTCTATTGGTGTTTGACAGCTATAGCAACGTTTGACGTGGACACACCCACGTTGACGCCTAGTGGCAAATCTCCATCGCGACGACTAACGCCCATGGTCATGAATTAACCGTTGTTGTAGCTGAAGTTGTCAACATGATATACCTGGACACAGCGTATCGTGAATTCAGCGCAAAGACACCAACAAGCACGTAATGAACACTGGTACTCGATATGCGTGTCTTCAAAGAGAAGTGGTAAGGTGTGCGCTCCTTAGTATTAAGGTAACCTACTCCTGCGCTCATGCATACACTACCACGCTGCGCTTCAACAACGCGGGAGGCAGAGGTTCGTAGCTTGAGCCGCGAGCGCGCGCATGCGTTCTACGTCCGGCTGGTCTCTGTCTCGCTCCACCAAGGCACGACATTCGCCCGTCGACATCGCTGCCTTGCGGCAGCGCTCACTGCAGCAGTTTCATTAATCGGTGCTATCGCACCCGAACTGGGCGTCGGCGAAACAACGTTGGTGCATGTGGAGGATGCACTACTCCGACAAAGAGCCGTCACACGCTAACGCGAAGCTAAAGGCAAAGAGCATAACTACAGCGGCGACTCTCCGATGCTAGCGCGGCCAATGTTTTTTACTGCTGTCGAGACGCAGCTAAAGCATGGCCTCCGAGACTATTCGTTCGCTATCAGCGCTGTAAGTGTCGTGCCGCATTACTTCTCTTTTCCGCTCACAGGAGGTGACACCGACCCGCCACGCCAACAGGGTGCATCGTGCGAGAGAGAATGTGTGAGAGATATGAGGCGCGTTGGTAGAGCGCCTCGCAACTGCTTCGATAGCTCAGTCGGTAAGAAACCAGGCGCGCTTCGTCGCGGGCCAAGAGTCAGAGGTTCGACTCCCGGCGGGGGAACATTTTCATAATAATTTTTGTTTCTCATTTGGTAGCGTTAATTATATAAACGTCATATCCGTAACGGATATTCTTGGTGGACCCCGGCATAAAACACTTTCGTGTTAAAAAAAAGAGGAACGGCGATACGTGAAGCAAACCCGGAAATGTTTTTCGTATACTGTGCTGCAACTGAAGAAAAAAGCGGCTTTTCGCCGTCGTAGGACCTCGGACCCCGTTCCAGCCATGGGCGTCACTGTGCCATCGTGACCCCGCGGCAGACCACCTTCGCGCCGAACTCCCGAGAGGAATCACCGAAGCGCGTGTCACAAGGGAGGCCGCGACACCATTGGCTGGAGAAGGGGTTGTTCGCCTGCGAATAGCAGCTTTTTTCTTCAGTTGTATCTGAGTATATTACACTGTAGTAGCCACCACTCATTTCCTAAATAATGTGGTTTGATTAAGTACTCGTAATTATATTTTAGGGGGCGAAGCTCCTTAAGGCGTAGGCTTGTCTGCCGTTGTAGTTGTCTGTCGTAGCCACCGTATAGTGGAATGTACCCACTACACGTGATAATGATGACGATGACGCTGATGACCATGAAGAATAAGCGGGTTCCAGACCACACATTCTCTTTCTGCCATGGATGAAAACGATCGTGAACGCGCTCTCGCCCTCGAAAGGCGAAACGGCAACGCCGACAGCAAACGTTCCCCTGAGCTTAACGTCATTTATGACGAAAACAAAATCAGGGGAACCCCCTCCTTGTGGTCCGTAGAGCTCTTGAACGAAATCATCATCTACTCCGTATGTAAATAATAAAACATTGTGTATATACTTTATCAATATGTAAATAATGAAACATTGTGTATATACTGTATGTATAATCAC
>JALIZH010014312.1:0-18285 GCA_030522465.1 Rhipicephalus appendiculatus | reverse complement strand
AGCTGCCCAGGTCAGGGGAGCTTAGGTCACCATTTGAACCATCGATGGACTTGTGCTCTAGTGACCGTTCTTCGATGATAACTTTCACAGACGCCTCGGCTTCACTTAGGGACACGTCACTTTGCAAGTGGCGGGTGTCCGAGTGCTCTGGAGGAGGTTTGAGTAAGGCATCGGGGGTCGTGGCTGGTGGTTCCGGCACGGGCTTCATCAGGGGTAGACGATGTCACGTCAAGAGGCTCCCGGTCTTTGAACGTAGTGATGGGTACCATTGGCTCTTCCGGTCCTTCACGAAAGGCGTACGTGGTAACTGCGTATTCGCACGCTTTGCTGGTCTTGGAGGGCGCGTCACCGACCTTTGTTGCTTGGTGGTCGTGGTCTCTGGTGATGGGACTCTCGATGGTAACATCGCGTAGTAGGAGCTGTGTGGTGGGTAACTCTGCTCGCTGCCGGTGTTAGTGTCTGCCGCGTGACCTGCGACGCTCGCTGCGCAAGGGCTGCAGGGCGCAACTGTACTGTCGAAGTGCTTTTCATCGCAGCTCCATTCCGCGGTAGAAGGTGGGTCGGAGATGGTAGGGTCGAATGCATTGGAAAGGGCACGGAAAAGGCTTGTCAGTTTGGCACACCATTCAGGCCAGGTTTGTTGCCTGATACCTTCGTAGGCGGGCCATGCCTTGGCGGCAGCGCGAAGGTGGTCGATGGCCACCCACCATTTCTGCTGGTCCGTCCAGGCATGGTAGTTTCCGAGCGAGTTGATGGTATCGATCCACAGGAGCACATCGTCCTGGAAACCTCAGAAGTCCGGTCGCTCCCATGCAGCCGCTGATGGTAATGTGGTCTGCGAGGATCCGGAAGTTCTCGCGGCGAAATGGTTTAGCTCCTGGGCAAGTAAGGATGCCGCCCGCATGACGTCCGTGAGTTGGCCGAGCGAGGAGCCCGAGGAGTCCGTTTCTTTGCGACTTCGGCATCTTGATGAACTCACTTGTCCTTCCGGTGTAACCTCATAGTTCGAGGGGCCAGTTCGACGTAGGACTCGGCAGGTGCCGAAATAACGACGCACAAGCTTTTCGGAGAGGCCGGGCATCCGTACGGGAGTCTATATCCAAACTCTGTCGCCTGGTGCGCAGTCGACTTCTCTCCGTTGCAGGTTGTATCGGTTTTTGCATCAATTGTTGTTTAATGCGGTGTCGTGCGAACTGCCGTGCTTCTCGGCTCTCTGAGTGAACTCGCTGATGTCAGGCTTGTGTTCTTCATTGTCACTTACAGGCAGCATTGCATCTAAGGGCGTGGCAACTATGCCACCATGAACAAGCTGGAATGGCGTCATCTTAGTAGTCTCCTGCAATGCAGTATTGTAAGCGAATGTGGCATACGGCGGTATCATGTCGCATGTACGGTGCTCCAGTCGACATAAATGGACAACATATCGGTCAGCGTTCTGTTGAGTCGCTCGGTTAGCCCATTCGTTTGAGGGAGATAAGCAGCTGTTTTTCTATGACACGTGTGGGTAAGTTTCATAATGAACTGCGTCAGAGCGGCTGTGAATGCAGTTCCTCGAGCCGTGATAACAACCTTTGGGGCACCATGTCATAGTTCTATGCTAGTGACGAAGAATTCAGCTACTTTTAAGCCTGTTCCCCTGATGAGAGAGGCTGTCTCGGCATATCGGGTTAAATAAACTACTATCCATCGTTTGCTTAATGATGATGTCGGAAATGGGCCAAGTAGATCCATTCCTACTTGTTCAAATGGGGATTCTTGAGGTTCTATTGGTTGTAGCGAGAGACGAGACGTGAGAGACGTCGTGAAGGCGGCGTCTCGCCACTTTATTCGGGAAGACCAAGCGGAACGGCGATGGCTGCCAGCGTCCAAACCGCCAGGCGTGAGATCTCGTTCTAACTAGCTCGCGCCTCGAGCTCAGCTTGAGCTGCGCGAGAGGCGCGGCGCAGGTGGCTAGGAAATGATGATGATGATGTAGGGCGATGATGATGGCGCTACAGGTTGAAGCAGACCTGCGGGTTTTAATGGAGGCGTTTTGCTTTTCTGGCAATCCCGGCATGTCCTGACGTAATTCTGTACAGCATCCAATAACTTTGGTCCGTAGCGTGCGAGCTAGTGTTCTGCTCACTCCGAGGTGCCCTGCTGATGGGTCATCGCGGCAGGCTGCCAGGGATGTCGGATCGCAAGGTCGAAGGAACGACGAGTAGGAATTTCTCTCTGTTGTGCTCGAAGCTTATCTTGTACAGGACGTTGCTTCTCATCAGATACGATGACAATCCCCGGGCGAAAACTCGTGCAACGCGCGCGGGTTGTCCTTCCAGGTGCCTGATGAGCGAAAGGCAACTCGGCGTCAGATCGTTGATATTTAGCCACGTATGTTGTAGTGACGGCTCCAAGAAACGGAAAGTCTTCTCCATTTTCCGTAGGTGCAGATTCGGCTGGTGCGCGTGAGAGGCGTGAGCTCGTTGGATTCGTGTCGTCGGGGCTCCGGGCTGCTTCTCTAATTTGAACAGGGCTTCTGATGTTTACCCAGCTCCTGCACCACAATTGTAACGCACAATTCAGGCTGGTTGGAAATAACTATTCAATATGGGCTAACTTTTGCCCGAAGAGTAGACGACCGATGTTGGCAGCGTTCCTCGTAGGAGACCAAGAAGAATCAATCCCAAAAACGTCCTCGAACGGCGCGTCACTTCTTCGTCGCGTCACGGCATTTGCTTGTTTTATCATGGGGCCGTTGTTCTCTTAGAGGGGGCACGAACCTGCGTGCGTAGCTTGAACATGGTATCTGTCTCTCGTCAATATTGCCCTCCTTCGAGTAGCGATGCATCTGCCGTGTACCCCCTTTATTGAGGACGTGCTAGGCAAGTTTGGAGGCAGGAGTTCGGCACGAGTCCACGGCGTGTGCATTTAGATAGGGGGGCGAAATTTAAAAATACCCATGTACTTGATGTTCAGCTGAATGTTTAAGAACTCTAGGTAGTTCAAGTTCATCTGAAGTGTTTCACTACAGGGCGCGCTTCATAATATACCTTGGTATATCATAAATCGGCCGGCGCAACAACTGAGGGTTAGCCTTGCCTGCTCTACATTTCGCGTACGCTGCACGTAAGCGGAGCTGACGCTCTTAACGCACGTGCGCTATTTTCGGGATTCAGCGTTAAATACGTGCACAAGGACAGTCGTACGAAGGGCAACATTGTTGCGCCCGTCGTAGTGAGAACCTCAAGTATCGGATCTGTCAAGTCGTCGGTCTGCAAATTAACGCCTTATTAGTGCTCGCACTTGCTTTTGATTTCATTAATGAAGCTTCGCCAGCCATGTACAGGTGACAGGTGTGCTTACTTTTGTTATAGACGATCTCTATATCGAGGAGGCTAAAAAATAATTGCTAGAAAGGAAATTCTGCGTGTAGAGTGGAGCCGTACCCTTCATATGATGGCGGCCGCGGCCGCCATCTCAGTAGGGGCACAATAAAAGGTTAGCGTTTAGCTAAAAAGAGGGAGCATTTTCCTCCAATGGCCTACAAGTTTAATATCACAATTTTTACAGCTCAATATGCGTCTTTGCGTTTCTTGTGTCCTCAGGAAACGTCGAAGTCTTGGCAAATTTTATTGGAGACCACGTAATCAATGCACATCTCGATACGTTACTTTCTTCGGGAGGAACGATCTCATATTTCAGAATTAACCTAGCATTTTTATTAGCGGAGCGAAACAACTTTACCTCCAAGTGGACGCCAGCCGAAAAGAGCATCTTTCTGACGTAAAGGGTTGGTGTGATACTTAGGACGGTTCGGGCGCTTCTACCATTGTGCAGCGGCGCAGAAAACAGACAGGGAGTCGTTTTCCAACATTTATGTAACAAGCTAAAAAGATGAAGAGAAGTCGGTGGTGTGGTTACCGTTATTAGAACGTCCACCACAACACGCGAGGAGAAAGAACGGGGGGTAGTCCCGTGATCTGAGGCTCACAACTTTCGAGCAGCGGTAGCGGTGTCTAGGACATGCCTGGACCAGCGCAGCCTCGGACGTCTTGATCCCCGCCCAAGCGTGGCGGTTCCACGTGCGGGTTCCGTCCCAGCACAGCACCGTGTGCGCCGTGCTGGAATGCTGCTCGACACAGCTGCGGTGCGGCAGCTCAACCACCGCTTTATAAATTCCGCTTTATAAATAGGCGTAAAGTCAGGTAAACGAATTGAAGAATACCAGTGCAAAGCTGAGGATGCAATTCCCACTCCTGCCTTTTCTTCACAAACTGAAGCATCAGTCGCTATTACGATGTTTGTTTCTAAGTTTGACAGGTGGTCTTCCATGGCATTTAGGTACCTATTGGGTAAGTGTTTGCCTTGCTTAGGAAATATATTGTCGAATTCTATTCTAATTGTTTGAGGAGATCTGTTAAGTACAAGTACTTCACGAAGGTTTACTTGTATTGTTTCCAGAATTTATGTGCGACAATCACTTGTGGACACCTTAATCTAGACCACTGATGGGTAAAAAATGATGTCGGCTCGTTCTATAAAAACATATTGCGACCTCCTCTGTGGTGTTTCATATATCTTTAGGAAGGTACGTACTGTTAGAATTTGGAACCGTGCGTACTTGCGACGAATTTAGGAAGCCCAAGACGTAACCGTAATGACTCGCGTTCGAGAAGAACCAGTGGTCGAAGTTTGTAAGCAGGTGCTCCTTAGAAGAAGACGCAGCTAAGCTTCAATATCGGCATAATATACATACAATAAATCATAATGATCACATCACGACGTAAACCAGATTGCTTACTGCTGACTCGACGAAGCATCCCTTCCGCCCGTGCTCCTTTAACCTCCATATTTTCTACATGCATAGCTCAATTTAGTTTTTCGGTTTAAGTCACCCCAAAATACTTAACTGATTCCACCTGCGGAGGGACATCTTGTCGGTAAAGTAACGAGATTTGAACAGGGACACTTAGGGGGAAAACTACGATTGCGTTTTTCCTGTTGTTCAAAGATAAATTAATGCCCTCCAGCCACGTTTCCAGAGTGTTCATATATATTTGTAGATTTTGATACAGTGTATGTATATCTGCAGCTGTAGCAAAAAATGCAATGTCGTCAGCATATACATACACCTGCACATCATGTTGTATAGAAATAGTACATAGTAATACATTAAATAATAATGGTGACAATACCGAACCTTGGGGGAGACCTCTAGTTTGTTTATAACTTGAAGGAAGGACACCAGATTGAGAGCAATAAAATTCTCGTGTCTTCTAAAAAGGAATATACCCATGCAACAAAGCAATATGGTAAACCTACGTGCGTAAGCGAATTTATTAGTTTAATGTGTTCCACGCTGTCATAAGCTTTTGCAATATCTAGACTGACTAACGCGGCAAAGTGTTTCTTAGAACGAGTTAGCAAATGGAGCAGCCGCGCCTGAGTCCAACTTGGCATGGGCTCAAGATCGTGTTTTCATCCAACCAATTGTCTGTCCGAATGTGTGAGATTCTTTCGATTAGTTTTACCAGATTAGATGTCAGCGAAATAGGCCTGATGTTATCTAAAGTGAATCCAGCTCCAAGCTTTTTCAATAAAGGAATTATATTCGCAATTCTTCACTCAGGCGGAATCCAGCAATTTCTAACGGAGTGGTTAACGATTGCAAGTAAATCCTGGGGCGATATGTATGATTTCTATGTATATTTTTTATTACCGATGCCGTTATGCCATTAGGACCTGGCGCAGCATTGGGCATGATTTTCACTACTTGTGCTAGTTCCGAAGCTGTGACCTCTTCAAAGTCGTCACTTTTGTCAGGGAACCGTGAGTGGTGAGCAAGCAGTCGTGAAGCGGCTTTCTGGTCCTTTAGCAATATTTTCCAGGAAACTATACAACTCACTTGGCGTTCAAACTACCGATTCTATGTCTATTGGCGACTGTCACTGATTCGGGCAGACCCGGGCAAGGAACTCAGATAAGACTCGGCAAGTACAACACAGCAAACATTTATCGAAAGAAAAACAACACTAAACTCTGAAAATATACAAATGTACAAACTACATGTAGTCACTTCAAACTCAAACCAGCAACCGACTCGATAACTAAACTGTCCTACTCCTAGCCTGCCACTGCAGTCTTAGAACAACTATACTGCGTTGGGCCGGCCTTACTTGACTAGGTTAGTTGCCAATGTCCACAAGTCGTCGTGCCCATTGGGTCAACAGTCGTAGCCCGTGATGCCTTCACCATTCTTGGTGTCCACTCCGAAGCCCGACGCGCCAGTCGTAGCCTGTGCACAAGCAGGCCGTCGTACAGCTGGCCTGACCGCTAGGCCCATTAGGCCTAACGTCGTCGTCGGCTTGTTGACCCGGCGTGGTGTTCCAACGCTAACGTAGCTCTCCGGGGATTGCCTTTGGTGGCCTGTTGCAGAAGGGGGCTTGCTCCGGGAACGTTCGTACTTGCCGGGCGCGGTAGCTGCATCTCCGAGGAGCCTTGCTCGACTGCCGTCGAGTACGCCGGCCACACCTCATAACGCCCGCGTCAGTGGCAGCAAACTCGAACGCCCGTCGCTCCCGTCACCAGTGCATCAGCTGGCGATGCAACCTCCCGCTTCTCAGGTTGCATCCGGTTGGGTAGCACTGAGCAGGATTTGAGTCATCTGTGGGTTCACTATTTGAGCCAATGATTCTGTCAGCGTTACAAAAAGGTTCTCCATTAACTTTGTCATTGTTTATTGTTTTTAGATGCGAAGCATCTTATGCTCGGGGCTCTGTCCGTCCCTCCCGCGTCCCGCGTCCCCCCGTCCCGCGTCCCGCATCCCCCGTCCCGCGTCCGGCCACTTTCATGAAGTAGGGAAGCACCCATTATGCGAACCAGAACACTGTAGTAATATGAAGGCCGTCAACCACTACTACCGTCACCAGAGTCATGGCCGAGAGCACAGAGAGGCTGCTTAGCAATGGCTAGGCAGGTGGTGTCTGTCGCCCAGGTTGACCCCCATTCCTTGATCTTGCTTGCATGTGTTTGGAGGGGGCTTAGTCCGTCCCTCCTTTCTGCGTCCCCCCCCCCCCTCTTTCTCCTACGCTCACCCCCTTTCTCTCCTCTAGGAATCCTGTACTCTACGGAGCGGCCCCTGCGTCCCACACCCCCCCCACAGCGCATGCGCGTCCCCTCTCCTACGCTCACCCCCTTTCTCTACTCTAGGAATCATCTACTCTAGGGAGCGGCGCCCGTGTCCCACAGCGCATGCGCGTCCTCTCCCCCCTCTCTCCTCTAGGAATCCTCTACTCTACAGTGCGGCTCCCGCGTCCCACACCTCCACAGCGCATGCACGTCCCCTCCCCCCTCTCTCTCCTCTCATACGGTCCCCCCCCCGTCCTCTCCTCTAGGAATCATATACTCTACGGAGCGGCGCCCGCGTCCCACATTACCACAGCGCATGCGCGTTCTCTCTCCTCTCCTACGCTCACCCCCCTTTCTCTCCTCTAGGAATCCTCTACTCTACGGAGCGGCTCCCGCGTCCCCTCCCCCCTCTCTCCTCTCCTACGGTCCCCCCCCGTTCCTCCAGGAATCTTCTACGGAGCGGCGCGCACGACAGGTGGTGTGACAGCTGCATACTCCGCGTTCCGCGGTATGAAAATGACGGAGCGCGCGCGCCTCATTCTCTCTCCTGTGCAGCGCCGTGATGAGCGCCCGGACAGCTGCCGTGAAAGGAGAGCGGCGACGTTCCTCCCGCTCAAGCTAATTATCTCCCCGCTGCTTCGCATCCACACAGGGTTCCCTTTAGCGGGAGATGGGAAATTTTTTTGAACAATAGAGGCTATTGCTTCCGAGAGTAAGGAATCTGTGACATGATCAATGCGATTCGTAGCACTAGCTAGGGGCGTAGCCAGAAAGATGTTTCGGGGGGGGGGGGGGCACCTCCTTGATCTGAAATGGGACACGGGCCGCCATATGTGGTGGCGTGCTATTTTGGACTCTATATGCCATGACGAAAAAAATTTTTGAGGGGGGTGGGGGGCACGGGCCCGGTGAGCCACCCCTGGCTACGCCACTGGCACTGGCGATTCGAGCTTCACGTCTAGAACATCGTTTTTGTTCAATGGTCTCCGTTATTTGAATTTCTTGAGCCCTCGCGGGACAGCCACCATCATCAGCTGGGTGCGAATCACCACAGAGACAACCAGACCTTTACTGTGCTGCACATTCATCAGTGTTATGTTGTCCTGCACACATTTTACACCGGGCTACTGACCTGCATCCCTTTATACTAGCACTGCGGTGGGCGAGGAGATAGCGCTTCAACCCGATATATCAGTGGCCACGCCTTAATTTCTGTCAGTCTAGTTGTACCAGCAAAGGTAACTATCACCGACTCGGTCGGGATTTTTCGGCTGTCAGCGCTAGGCGAACAACCGAACACTGACACCTCTCTTGCTACAGAGAACATCGCTAAAATTTCAGGCGGAGAAAGGCTCGAGTCCACCCACGTGCTAAACCTTTCACACTGGTGAGGAGGTACTAAAGAGCTCACCGGGAGAGAGACAAATGTAGTGCATTTTAGAAGATCTGAAACGCAGGCCTGGTCCGGTGAACAGCACAGAATACCTCCACGACCGAACTGTCGCACCTCGGTAATCAATTGGAAGTGTTCAGTCACCTTCTGGAGCTCTTCCTGAACGCCTTTGGGGTTTTCATTCGAATGGAATCCCCGTTTGCTAATACCGATGCCACTGGAACGTTGCTCAGGCCGCTGCGCAAGAAAACATCAATCGGTAAGCCATTAGGAGCAAGAGAGGCCGACAAGGCAACATTTGCTTGTCAGCGGCGTCTAGGATGCACCTAGACGCCGCTCACAGTCAAACAGGGATGGAAGGGAGCCGGGTTCAGCCGTCCGCCCTGTAGAGAATCTTCACGCGTCGGCCAGGCCTTCGAGGAACAGCGCAACAGCGACAAGCGTTCTGATGCGACCGACGTCGCCGAGGTTCGCGTTCGGTGGCCTTCACACTCTTTCTTCTAGAACGCTTCTTTGCAGGCCTTGGTTTTTTGTTTGTTTATATATTTGTTTGTTTGTTTATTGCCTGTATTTATGACACATACCCACTCTGGGGGGATTGTCCAAGAAAGCGTAGTGTGACCTTTCGATTAGAACTACACTAGTGCTTATTAATATATTGAAAAAAAAAAAACAGAGAGAGAGATAGATAGATAGATAAAAAACTTTATTGAGGTCCTAAAGGAGTCCACCCCCCGTTTTATAGGGGGAGGATCGCGGGCCGCACAGGGAGGCCTAGCCTCACCGCGGCGTCGTGGGCCTTCTGGACAGCCTTGAGTTGTTGTAGGAGGACCGGGCTCTTGAACATGGAGTGAAAGTCATTTTCAGAGAATGCTTGATGTTTTCCTTGTAAGGAGGGGCGAGAGAGGAGAAAGTAACAGCTAGTAATAAACTTCCGAAATTTTGTGTAGACCAGACATCTGTGTTTACTTCACCCAACAATTTAAAATATTTGGTTTAAAACACTTATTAATGTTATACTTCAGCAGTATGTATTAGAGATTCAAAGTGGGATACGTTTAGTGGCTTGAATAAAATCGCAAATCACATCAAATACCTCCCTGTGACAATGTCCCAAGACAGAGGCACCGAAGTTTAGCACAGTTTCCGCCGTTACCTTATACCTACCTTCAAAAACGGAATAACTAGAAGTCTTTTTCTAAGTAATGAGTATCGGCGACATGATAAAAAATAATCCTCAATAGTATCTGTAGCGAGAGATGGAAACGAGAGACGTGAGAAGACGTCGGGAAGGCGGCCGACGTGGCCGTGCCGAAGTCTCGCCACTTTATTCGGAAACTGCCGAAGCGGAGCGGCGGCGGCTGCCTGCGTCCGAATGCTGATGAAGGGCGATGATGATGACGCTACAGATTACTCCCCCCCCCCCGCAGAAATGAACCCGAAATGAAAATGATGAGGACGTATATACCAGAGATATCGTGACGCGAAACAAAGATGTCCGTGGATAGTCCAAGTCGTCATCGTGGAGAGGCACGGGGTCTTTATCTTTCCGGTGGGCGGCACTGGGAGAAGTGCAGGGGTCGAAGAAAACTCCAGGGCGCTGGGATCGCACACAGGCGGGTATCCCGATGAGTTGATCGGACCTTTCTGGAGCCAACCGGGTGACGAGAGCGGGAACGGCTGGCCGATGTGCCCGTTGATGGAGTTGAGGGCGGGTGCACAGCACGTGGTCCGTCAGCGTGTCGGGCCGAGGTGGAAGAGGCTTGCGACGTGTCGAAGGGCATGCCTGCATTCCCGTTAAATGCCTGCTGGTTCGCGTCCCCCGCCAAGAACCCGGCAGGAGGCATGCCATGAAACCCAGCAAGCGGGTTCTTTGCAGGAAGGTCAGTCGGCGCACCCGTGCTCGTGAAACGACCTTCGGTAGTCGGCGCACGAGGGCTGGTGCTCTGGTCGGCATGGTTGATGCTTGCCTCCATGACAGGCGTGGCATGTGTGGTCTGCTCTGCCATAGCAGGACCAGGCACATCGTCCTCCTGCGCGTCAGTGATAGTCGCAGCGTCGTGGAAGTTCGGCCGTGGTTGGTTGGAGGCTTGAACTTCGGCTGCGGGAGACAGCGAAGGCAAGGTAGGTCGCTGCTGGCAAATCGCACAGAGCGCTGAAGTCGATGGAAGGTCCCATTTTTTGGCAATCGTCGATGGCGACGCCTCCGCCTCCGCAATTGGTAGGCGAATAGTGGGTTTGACATTGTCCGCGGCCGTGGCAGACTCCAGGCCGTGCGGCGAGGTAGCCGTCGTAGAGTCTGTCGGCTCCGAGGTGTCGCGGGCCTCGGAGGTCGGGGAAAACGTGTGCTTGGTGAGCATGCGTGTTGGACCGTCGGCCGAGGGCGTCGACGAAACGCACCTCGCGGCGGACTGGTCGATGGCAGCAACGTCCTGTACATCGTCGGGCGGGTGGTCGGGCACGGAAATCGCCGCGCTGGTGGCCGGACGTGAGGTTGCAGGTGACGTATCCGGGGGAGTAAGGTCGCGGGTGGTAGGAAGCGGGTGGTACGTATGGCAGTAGCAGGCGAGCACCGCAGCGCAAAGATCGTCGTAAGGCTGCGGGCTAGTGGACGATGTGGCCGCAAGATGGCGAAGCTCGATCGGCAGCACGTCGAGCAAGACGGCGTGCATTAGCGGCTGTGACGTGACGCCATTCACTGCGAGAACGGCGTCCAGCTGCATAAACCATGCTTGAGGTAAGGTCGGATGGAACGGCGGCACTGGCGGGCACAGTCGTGGAAGCATGGCAGCCGGCAGCTCGTCGAAGGACGTGTTCTTCGGGATCACCAATGTAGCGAGAGATGGAGACGAGAGACGTGAGAAGACGTCGTGAAGGCGGCCGACGTGGCCGTGCCGAAGTCTCGCCACTTTATTCGGAAACTGCCGAAGCGGAGCGGCGGCGGCTGTTGTTGTTGTTGTTTTCCTCCAGATATCTGCCTGCGTCCGAACAGCCAGGCGCGTGAACTCGTTCTTCTGGCTCGCGCCTCGAGCTGTCAGCATGAGCTGCGCGAGAGGCGCGGCGCGGTGGTTGGAACATGATGATGATAATGAAGGGCGATGATGATGACGCTACAGTATCTATTTCTTCGCAGAATCGACAGAGGGGCGATATCGCCAGAGCAGCTCTGCGTAGAGATATATTTAGAGGGGGGACGCGACATCGAAATCTAGTAATCATAACTTCAAACATTCTGGACTGACTCCACTGAGGTTTCCATGGAAATTTGAGGTGGTAATATTCTGTCCATTTTGTAATTGTTTCCATCGTGTCTGTACAAATAGCTAATTTTCTATATCTGATCGCGGTGATGTATTCTACTTCTGGAAGTACCGAAATTATTGGGCCATCAAGCGATGCTCGTGCTAAGGAATCAGCCAGCTCATTTATTATTAATCCACAGTGACCTGGAACCCACAGTAACTTTAGGAGTTTCAGCTGAGGCGGTACTAATTTACGGAGTGTCATTAGAGTTCGTGAGTTTTCTGAGGCTGTAAGAGCTGTACATAATGGAAGAGAATCTGTTATTATGATTGCTCTGTTTTCATTCGAAGGGAGTTTTCGAAGCGCCAAAATAATAGCGACGAGCTCGGCTTCAAAAACATGAGTAAAATCAGGTAGCTTCACTGAGAATGACCATCCAAGTAAATCGGAGGCAATTCTTACGCCTGGCTTTTCATTATTCATAGAAGCATCTGTGGCTATTATATATTGTTGGTTTCTGCATGTACCAGGTAATCTTGTAACCTGTTATTTAAGAATCTGTGAGATTGTAATTTCGATAATGGTGGGAAAATATCTTCATATTCTATCGTACTATTTTGATTCAAGCCGTTCGTTACAATTACATTTCTAATGTCCACATTTAAACTTTCTGGCTTCTTTTGAACAAAAGTTATTTGGGGTGTGTGAAGCCGTGGCCAATGAGCAAGAAAGAAGGCATCTGGGTGAGCGATAAAGACGTATTCAGATCTTCTTGCCGGTGAGCTATAAAATTTTAAAAATGCTTGCACCGTTAAAATGCGGAATCGACAAAGTAGTGTAGGCAGGCGCGCTTCCTGATAGAGTACATTAATAGCCACAAATCTGGGGAGTACACATTCGCAGCGCTTCTCGCTCCAAGAGAACCAAATGTTTTGTTTTATAAACAGGGCCACCCGAGAATAACGCACACCCGAATTCCAGTATTCGCCGCATGTACATTTTGTACAACATTATCATGGTGCGCCTTCGTAACCCGAATTTTCGGTTACAGAGCCTGCGCGGCAAGCCTGAAGCCCGTTGTGCCTTTGCAGCTATATACTCTATGTGTGGGCTCCAATTAAGCTTTTCATTGTAAATGACGCCCAAATACTTCATAGAATCAACTTGTTGAATGGGTTCCTACTACTGAAATTGAAATACTACTGAAATTGAAACCGAGTCGGCCAGCCGAAACACCAAGAACGCACTTTTACTGACGTTTAACGATGGTGCAATCGACTGCAGCCAAATTACTAGCATATTAATGTATCTTTGCAATTTTTGATGTAGAGAATAAATGTCACTGTCAGCAGCGAAAAAATGCGATATCTGCATAAATGTAGACATTAACATCCTGATCAGTTGGAATAGTGCTCATTAATACATTGAATAACACTTGAGATATGTCTGCTCCTTGGGGTACTCCGCGTTTTTTGTTTGAAATGAGGAACAGCCATCCTTAACGCAATAAAATTCTCTTGATTTTAAAAATTCTGCCCCCCCCCCCCCCCACTGAATAATATATTCTGGAAAATTTAATCTCTGTAGAGTATTCAATGAAATAGAGTGCTCGACACTGTCATATGCTTTAGCTATGTCAAGTGTTACTAACGCAGCGTATTGTCTCCTTTTTCGAGCAAACTGTATTCGGCTCTCTAGGTCAGCATGGGCACACCAAATAGAGCAATCACTCCGAAAACCTATTTGGTTTGGTTTTAATATTATCTTATCTGCCATCCAAATACTTATTCTGCCATATAGGACCCTCTCTATGAGTTTGACGATGTTAGACGTTAGAGAGATGGGCCTGATATTTTCTATTGTAAAACCTCATGCTTGCTTTTTTAGTATGGGAATTGCCTTCGCTATTTTCCAATAATGTGGTATCCAAGAGTTCTTCAACCCTTTCGGCCCTGGTGTCGTCAATTGACGACACCACACAAAATTTCTCCTAGCACCTCGAAAACGAAACCAAACCTGCTAATTCTTGGGGAAGTATTTCTTCAACGACCCCCAATGCGATCGACACCAACGTTCAGTGGCGTAGCCAGGGGGTGGCACACCGGGCACGTGCCCCCCCCCCCCCCCGAAATTTTTTTTTGCCATGGCATACATAGCGAAAAATGGCCATTTCAAGGAGGTGCCCTCCCGAAATCAAGGAGGTGCCCCCCCCCCCCGAAAAAAATTTCTGGCTACGCCCCTGCCAACGTTGTGGCATTTTTGCGAAGTTTGGAGCCGTAAAGAAGAAGAAACTTGACCGAAGTCATGGGTGACGCCCAGGCTGGCAAGCTGAGGCGGGAAGGCGGCGTTTTCGGCATGAAGTCCTGAAGTTGTTTTAAGAGCTTCCACACTGCCAAATACTACGTTGGTTCAGATTTTGTGTACTCTAGTGAGCAGCAGAGATAAATTAGCCATTTTTGGAATTTCATGACCCCAAGGGCCACGATGACCTAATTTGATGTCATGTCTGTAAATCCATAAATACGTGCACCACTGGATCAATTTTTTGTTTGTGATCTTCTTAGGTCCTAACTATTAGAAAAATACGTACTAAAAATGTCTCCGACAAAAATACAAATTCCAGGGCTGAAAGGGTTAAAGAATAGTTTAAACATTGAGGACGTGCCAGGGCGATAATTTGAATGAAATTTTAATAATAGGAACTGTGATTCCATTTAGGCCAGGAGCTAAGAGGTTAAATATCTAATCACGCCTGATACTTCAGACAGTGTCACTTCTTCAAAGTCAGTCGTTATCGTAAACTTTTGCCAGATGTTTGACACAGTCGATGTAAATCGGCTTTCAAGACCTTTAACTAATTACTTCTAAAGATTTAATCATTTCTTGAGACGATAGAATGCGATATCATGTCCCCCCGTTTTATAGGGGGAGGATCGCGCTGTCATCGCTGATTCTGCTGTCATCGTAATTTAAATTTACTGATGACAGCAGGATTTTCCGAGCTCTCATATACCGGAAAAGTGATTTCTTATTTTTAGGTTTCGACAGGAACTCGTAACGTCTTTTGTCATATTCTTCTTTAGCTTGGGCGACCGTACGTTTAAAACCAGCTGCAATAAATTTATAATCTGCCCAATTTTGGGGGGGATTGATTATGTATGAGCTGCTTCCAAGCTGCCTGTCGTCGACGGTGCTCTCTTGAGCAATCATCATTCCACCAAGGACTATACACCAGAATTTTCATTGCTTGCCGGAGGCAGCCATCTTTGCTGGGGGGGCTGCTGATTACGTGGAACGGACGACTACGCTAGCATTCAGCCTGTTCTTATCACATGATGGCCGCCAGTGTTCGCTCGCCATCAGCTGTGACGTAACCATTCCGCAGCCCCTACGCTGGCCTCGCCGACAGATGACAACTGGGGTCAAGATTATGTATGCTTGCTCTAAACGTGGGTGCGAGAGTAAAAATAATCTGGTCTATAAGGAGCTCTCTTGGTCGCTTCAATAGTAAATTCCGCTTTTTGTTAGGCTCTTTTGATAACTGCATTTATCTTCATGGCTTTCGTTTCATCGCTGTCTTCCGAGTGAGACGCCAACGCTGACTTTAGACCATTTTTAAATTTAGTATAATTTACAAAGACTCGTACTTGAGAGCATGATGGAATTGTCGGGCAAGAAATCTGAAACCTTATCGGCAAGTGATCACTGTTTGTGGCGCAGTCCAGGAGGAGCTAGCAATAGCCGAACTTTCGAAACTTAAGTCTAAGGCCGATCGGGATTGATTGCGAATAAATGTGGGAGTTGCCTCTGTTATCCAGACATTTATACGTCCGACGACTGTAAAGCATGCGGAGCCAGAGCGACGCTGCAGCACATGCTGTGGGAGTGTACCGGTAGCGAGCAGCAGTCCCCTACGAACCGGGTAGACGTGGCAGTCTCGAACCGCGAGGCGCGATGGGAGGCGGCTCTGCTCAGCCATGACCTCGCCGATCAACTGTGGGCCGTCCGGCACGCCCAGGAAGCCGCCCGTGTCCAAGGACTCGAGGCCGTCACCTAGGCTGGGGTGCTTGTAGCCCCGCACCGCACAATACCGCTGGACATTTTCCAATAAAGTTTTTACTCGCTCACTTCATACATTGAGGCACTTTAGATTGTCTGTTGCCCACTCCCACAATCGCTTTCCACCCTGACCAGTCCTAAAACCCCAAGACGTGTGATGCGAGTTAAAATCTCCCACTAATTTTTATCCTTGCACCATGACCTTGTAGTTGTAGCTATATCCAAACGTCGTGTGTCCTGTATCCCCTCAGGAAAATATAACTAAGGAGAAAGGAAGGCAGCTTGGTAATGTAATGTCCACTGCAAATATTTCGCATTCTTAGGACATATATTTGTAAGAAATTTTGGCTTTCATACTAATTCTGTTATTAATAAAGAAAGCTACCCCCCCCCCCCCCTCTCGAAGGGCAGTCTAGTCGAAAGGACCGGTAGCTGTTTAAATGAAACGATTTATGTACAGATAGCCATGCCTCTTGTAATGCAATAATATCTGAAGCGAATTTAGAAGCCAAATACAATAAGCCTGTTGTTGCAGAATGAATAGGTCGACAGTTCCAATGGAGAATTTTGAGTGACCCTATGATTTCGAAACAATTCATTCCGAGACTGATTTCTCTAAAATGCTTTCTTTCAAGAATTCACTCTGAGAGAATGTCCTCGTCCTTCAGATACTTTTTGTTCTTTCACTGTATCGGTGAGCTCGCTTTCTTCGACCGAGGGGAGCTAGATCGCTTTAGTGATATAGCTCCCCTTCTGTCATCAATTTGCCTACTAGAGAGGGTCCTGCAGATTGGCAATTCGACGGCGTGGTTTCGCATTCTGCATCAGTTAATGGTCGTGGGAGCTCAGAATTTTGTGAAGCTATGGCAAATCTCTCCCGGTGTTCCAAATATATGGGACATCTGGTTAGTTAGAATTTATGACAAGGACTCACAAATGTTTGCAGCCAGGCGTTCCATGGCCTTTTCCATTGCCTTTTCGACCACGTCTGCTATAGACAGGGTAAGAGACGCTTCCGTTGCCATGTTATGACGGGCTGCCACACTGGCATACCCCTTAGTCTATAATATCACTAGAGGAACAGAGAGTAGTGGTTCTAGGTTCGATGGGGACCCAGGACGCGTCTACGTGGTGACCGCTTCGCCTGGCTTCGTTGAGCATTTGCTTAGATCGCAGACGAGCAAGACTGCCCGTGGTAGCCGCCTCGTCAAAGTGCAACCACAAGCGTTTCGGAAATTCATTGCCAACGCTTTTCTCGCACACCTTGAGAATGCCAACAGCCCCGTTGACAAGACCGGCAATGACGTCAATGTTTGTGGTTATCATGTACGGTTTTCCGATAACCACTAGGATCTCCCTGGGGAGGTTAGCAAACTCGGTGTGGGACATTTTCTCCACTTTTGCAATTGCCTTCCTCAGGCTATCTGGATTTGCGTACCCAATGTAGGTGTCTTCAGCTTGCAATGCTACAACGTCCTCTCCTCCTTCGTGGGCAATGAAGGTATTGAATTTAGTCTTTTCTTTATTAGACTAGAAAATCCTTATGGCTGCCGAGGCACACACCAACGCTTCCTGGGCAGTGATGAACCGGCTCTCGAGTAGGAGGACGTCGTCTTCGTCGAGCGCCTTTCCGTCTCCAATTTTGGTAAGGAGAGCGGAGAAGGAGGCGTCCGATTGCCTGACTACCTGAACTAAGGGGAAGTAGTCCAGGTAGTGCCGTTTTATGGTGGAGCCAAAGAGTCCACCGACATCTCTGCATCTCTTGTAGACCTCGTTAGCACGTACCGGTGGTAGTTGACGTAAGTCGCCGCACATGACGATATCGAGGCCTCCAAAGGGCTCGTCGAGCCTCTGAGTTATCTGCTTTAAGCGCACATCGATGGCATTGAGGTTGTCGGATGACAGCATGCTCACTTCATCAACGATTACACATTTGACGTTACGGAAGGCAACTCGAAACGTGTTGAGTTCGCTGTCACCCAACCCCATGTCCTCCTTATTGCGGGTAAGCTTGAACGCAGAGTGTAAGGTGGTGCCTCCGACCGCAACTGCCGCCTTCCCCGTGCTGGCGCAAATGACGTACGAGTTGTACGGTCGTGCGTCTCCGTTGTAGCGGTTGTACACGTCCATGATGAGCTTGAGAACGAACGTTTTGCCACACCCTGCAGGTCCTGTGAGGAAGACCCGCAGAGGGGGGTGAACCGGCGGTGGTTTGCCTGTGCACAATTTCTCTTATCAACTCGTACTGTTCTGCGTTGGTAATTTTCATTAAATTTGCATATTCCTTCCCTGCCCATGACATCTTGCCTCTTGCGTACGGCAGGACAGGCACACGTCTCTCTGACGACACGAATCAAGTCATCGCTAGGCACGAGGTCGGCGTCTTCTTCGGGTGTGACGGCGGTGGAATGCGCGGCGGAAGTGTGTGGCGGAATCTGAGGCGGGAACGGCGGCGGCATCTTCTTCTCGTTGCTGCTGTGTCC
>JALIZH010014311.1:0-29310 GCA_030522465.1 Rhipicephalus appendiculatus | reverse complement strand
CCAAAACAAATACTGAAATGATTAATGAGTAGCGCACGAACACATGGCAGGCTCATGCAATTGTTGTGATCCCGCATGGGAGTAAGTGTGATGAATGTGGAAATCGCTGAACCAGCGCTTTTTTTCTCCACCGTAATGTGTTGGCGGTCAGGCTATGCCCATGCAGCGAAAAAAACAACAAAGAAGTGAATAAAGATATTCAACCTGAATCTGTACCATTCGCTATCTAAAGAACGCGTTGAAAACGCTTTGTGATGCTGCTGTTCATGGCGATGTATAAATTAGTATTTAGAAGTGGCGCTTCCCTTATTTCCATGCCTCACGCTAACCGTTGAGACCTCGTGCTAGCCTTACGCAAACCCATTCCTCGAGTGTTCGTTTCTCACGGCGAGATAGTGAGTAAAACATCATTGATTATTTGCTGTGGTAACGGGCGGGCTGAGGCAACAACTACTGCCGCCTAGGAGATGGCGGAGGAAACTATTGCAGAGGTCATTAGAAAGATTGAAGGTTATAGTCCTCTGTGCAGAGCCACAATAGCGCTAACTGCAAATGTAAAATGACTATAAACCAGCGTTTGTGCCGCAGTCCCCTTTTTAGCCGACATCGGCGGACTCTCCAGTGTCTATTGAGAAGACTATACGATCAGCCGTATACTGTACAAACAATCTCGGGAGACTGGACTCACCGATCGTCACACCAGAAGGCCAAATGAGCCCTGCTACAGTTATAGATTCATGCAGGGCTGGGCAGCATCGCGATACAAGAGTGTCGCGATGGTATCTTAAAGATACTTTTGAGTATCTGCATTTCTGCATCGAGATACAAATTTCCAAATGCATTTGTATCTCTGTATTGAAATACATTTACCGATGCAGTGATTATATCAAGACACTGTGCAGGACACGAGTATCTCGTAACTTTTTTTGTCGGGAAATGAGCCTGACGAGTTCCCAATGTGAGGGGTGGGTGGGTGAAGGGCAATGAAGACTTTTTGTGCAAAACAAATCGAAGGAGCGCCGCCGGTCAGCGACAGAGTGAGGGCAGCGAAGGGTTCCCCAGACGCACAGAATGACCCATCTGGTAAAAGCGCCCGTCGTCGCTAACGGCATAATCGCGAAAGGGGTATTTTCATACTCTGGCTACGAAAGTATTTGTGTCTAAAGGCAGGTGACGCGCACCTAGTTTTTTTTTCCACGTGGAAAGCCATTTTCAAGAGTTGGGGAGTCTTGCCTTGCGGCTCAATTGACGCTGTCTAAACGACAGCCTATTTGAGAACCTGCTGTTGCTTAAGTGCAATTAACGTGTGAGCCTCGTGCCTAATATTCGCAATGCCCACGAACTATAGGGTGGCGCGCTGTACGATTCAAGATGGCGCCCGGAGGAGGGTCAAGCCGTTTGTTAGCATAGGAACAGATAGGACGTGTGGACGTACGGCCCGTGCCACTTTCACCGGATGAAGTCATGAGCTGCACTGAAATGGATATGAGACCGAAATACTTTCCCAAACCATGGAAGCTCGCCACCTAATCATTCGTCGCGGTGTGGAAGGCTTATATTTCAACTCCCTTACCGTGCATAAGCGACGCTTTGCGAAGTCTCGTGCGTGCTGCTAAAACTTCATGAACTACAATTTGAGGTATGAAATGAGCGGCACTCCGAGGCAGTATGTACCGAGTCTGCCTGACGGATTTGGCGCAGTAGTAGGCCGCTAGTGAGTAGCGCCATCGCTGCTGCACGGGACCGAATGTTTAACGTGGTGATGGTTTGCAAACATATGCCGTCGTCAATACCTGCTCATTCAGGAACGCGGAGTTGCTTCTTCAACGGAACACAAGCATTTAACATCCCATTCAGTAGCGCTTGTGTCACAGCCGTGGTCAGACTCCAGCCGTGCGCAATTCACTGCACTCGGATGTTGCAGGTTTGATCAGCACGATCGAAACATCAATATCCGAATTGAATACGCACGTATGCTTTTCGCAACGACGAATTCTTCGACGTTGCGAAAAATTCGTCGAACAACTATGCCGTTCAGAAGGTACCGGTGAAGTACAGGAGAAATTAGCCGAGAGGCGTGGATGGTGGCCGTGACTGCACGTTTCATCGCTCTAACCATTTCGCTTCGCTGGGTCGAGCTCGATCGTGTTGGCAGCATGCGGCGCTCTGTAATATCCACAATAATTGCACCACATGCAATGCACAAGTTTTTATTTTGATCTCGCTCAAGGATATTATAGATCATATACAGTCAAAGGGACTTACGAACGTGAAGAAGCTAACAAACGAGGGGACGTGAGCTGCAAGTCGCTCTACGCGAGTTAGCAGCTGATCGTTCATTGTCGCTGTCACTCTCGGTGCTTTCACAGCCTTCTACGTCCAGTGAGAAATCCTCGTCGTCAAGATGATTTCTTTAACACCACTGCTGAAAGCAATCTGCAGCATCACACCGCGTCACCACGTTTATCTGGGCGCGGAGAGCATTTTTGCTCTGAAACCCGTCAGAGAACACCTGACCCGTCAACAAGCAAATTGCTTGCAGTGTGCTGCCACCTATCAACAAATATACAAACACAAGCGGCGCAGCGCTGGCCAATTTGAGACTATGCAGTACAAAAAGAGCAAATCGCGAGCCCGCGCGGCTTCCCGCGTACAATGTTATGGGAATAATGCAGTACAAAAGCACTGGCGAGTGCTATTTGCAAGTAAAACAAGGTGAGTTTCAGCTGAATAGGTCGGACGATAATATTTAACCTAACCTATGTGGCTACAGAAAACCTCGCGAAGCTGATATGAGTACGCTGCGGGCTATCATCGAAAGCTCGAGTTTCCACGTATTTTCACAAAGACTTCGCGTCTCGCAAGAACGGATCACCTGATTTATCGTGTCACGGAGGGCCCGGTTTGTTCACTGATGCAGGGAACATGCAAAGTTATAGTGTTCGTTTCTTGCTAACGCGTTAACACTGACGGCTAGCACAACCGAACAAGGGAGCGATTGCGTATAGCGCTGCCATACTGACCCTCCTCGAGAGGACGATCCTGAATTCCGCTTGGCGGCGCGACAGTCTATGGGCATTGCGAATACCTTGTGTCTAGAATAAATGTATGCTTTTTTTCTTAATGCACTGGCGTTAGCTAGTACTTCGAGCGATATTCTTAACTTCCAAGTTTCAATGTGTTGGAACATTAATCACAATATAAACCTGCACCTAACTAATGCATCAACGTATTTGAAAATGAAAAACAGTGTTCCAGTATTAGTATTCTTGTATCCGTATTCCTTGTAACTATATTCCGGGATACTTCTTTTGCAAATGTATCACCGAAATGTCCCGCTTAGTCAAAGACAAGTGTAGTTCAGTGTCTCTATTTTATATACATTTTGATATCTGCATTCCAGAACACTCTTCTGAGTACTTCTGCCCAGCCCTGGATTCATGTGATCTGATTCACGGGGATCGCCTGTAGATACGCTGCACTGCACCTGTGTATTGTGAACCGTGTTCAACCCGTGTTTTCTCTTTTTCTCTCTGTTATACTGCAATTCCACCTTCTTTCGTTCTCGCGTAATGTCTCTCTCTCTGCCCCTGCAACCAACCGTGCCTGGCGTGCCAACGCCCGCTGGCCACTCGCACTCCCGCGACGCATTACGGCTTCCCTGTCTAGCAGGGTCCGGATATTAGAAGAAATGGGCGAGTATAGGGCAGTATAGGGTAGACGCGCACATTCAAGCGTTATGACAAAGGACGTCCGAATCGCTGCTCATGGACGCCACCACGACGGACTCGACACCATGTTGCCCGGTGCTACGGTCATCGCAACGACGGTGCGCGTGAGTGCTGTCGCCGAGAACTCGGTAGAGCCGGAGTGAAGCGCGTTGACTATTAAGACATAGACTTTAGTATCGCTTGAAAGGAACCTTCCTGTATAATTTCTCTGTCTTTAAGGCACATATCGTTGTGATGTTCCTTCGCGTTTCATGTGGTCCTCGTCCAATGTAAATAACGCCTTTGTATTTTTCAGGCTGTCTTGAATGCGTCCGATCACCTGGGCCCATTGAGTGAACCCCTTACTTATTGAAACTGGCGAGCCTGCCAAGATTGGCTGCTAACATCCTATAAGCCAATGCTCAGACGATGCGAGGATGACTGTGGACGTAGACAAATTGCTTTTTTTTCTGGATGAAAAGTATGAGGTACTGTTCTGAGCTTTGAGAAGCCGATTGGGCATGAAATTGATAAGTTGCTGGGCATTGAGAGGTGCAGTCATTGGTAAGCGGAGAGAGGAAATAGCGTTTTTGCTGGTGCTTGCTGGCTATGTAGACACTAGTAGTAAATGACCTCCTTTTCGGAAAAGATAATCTGCTTTTTCGCAATGGTTGCCGAAGTATGGTTACCATGGAAGCTATGGTCTTCCAGTTTGACACGCTAGTGCAGAGGCTGCGTGCAAAATATTGTCTGCAGATGTATTTGATGGGGAATCTAACTTCATAGCAGAGAAGTCGAACTAGCACTATCACCTGTGCCGGCGACGATTAAACTGAAATGGGCTGCGATCCCATGAGAGGCAATACTGCATGATTCATCGCTGTTTAACGGGAGTCACTAGATGTTGCTCCGTGAAGTTTTAGTACCATATAAGGTATACTGATTGTAGGTACATGTTAATTAGATAATTATGGTTGGCTATGCTAGCTTTTGGTCATTACCAGAATCCAATGGGTTATTCCACACAGTAGTGTGATGTAGGATATAAGGTGCAGGTAAAGAAGTTAGCTGAATTACGGAACGACCGAGCAAACGCTGAGAAGCAAGCTGTTATTTGAAGCCGATACATAACGATGAGATGACTTCAGAAGTATTACAAGAATGTCATTAGGTGAGCCTTAGTATTCTCTAGTTTCAAGGAATTTTTACTTTTATGTGGCTTATCACAAGGTATAGGTGTGTGTAAATTAGTGTCACCTCCATGTCGGAACATATTCCTGCAATAGTATTTTGCAAAAACAAAAAAGCCGAAACCGTGTTGTCAGTACGCTTCGTATACTATACTGGAAACATGATCTCAACCGACATAGTTCTCAGACTACGTTGAAGAAACGTAACTGATATTACACACAATACTTGTTAACAACCTGCTCTGAAGAAGCAGTCGCAAAGAACTCATGTTTCATTCGGTGTACAAACTGTGTACTATAAACAGGCAGAATTCTGTACCGCATGTGCTTACATATTGAAGTTGTACAAGATGTGGACTCATCATCGGACTACTCAGCCATTCGTACAACTTTCTTGAAAAGGGGGGGAAAATGTGGTGATTCAGTTTCGTTTTTCCCGTTTTCCAATTAAAAGAGCCGGGGGAAGAAACAGAAAGACGAAGTTGGGCGGCTGGCCATCGCCGCGTTCGACCGGCTGGTTGGGTGCTGCGAACCCCGTCTGCTAGGCCAGTCGCGCTATGCGGGTGCTACGGGCCCAGCAACGACGACGCAACGGTCCCACACTGCCGCCGGGCCCCAAGGAGAAGTAGCCATCACAAGCACCTGCGATGTGCCCTCGTACAAGACCAAGACAAGCAGGTCATCATGCTGCCCGGCGCCCTTGTTCGCCGCAACGGCATGATTGTCGACGTCTCCAGGATGTCGCTGCTTCCAAGTCCGACTCGACCAATTCATCGCGCTGCCCGGCGCCTGTGTTCGTCGCAACGGCATGAGTGAGTGTTCGTGGACTTCGGCATTTGGTCACGAGCTTGCGGTGCCGTGCATTTCCGTGGTTGTACGTGCCTGGGTATTTCACCATTGCTGAAACATTATCGTCGTCAGAAGTGTCAAGTCTTTATGTGTACGGTGTCAATTGTCCGTGCCTTTAAATCGAACTCCGTCTGAAATGATTCAATAATTTTCTAGGTTTACTGCCTTGGCTCTGCACGCCTGAGTTCCTGGGCCCACGAATCATGACAGGGTACAAATCGGGGCGTTTTTCCTAGAAGAGCCAATATCATTTTAGAGGGACTACGCAGCTCTTTTTTCTGCATGGGCAGAAAACACAGCCGATCGGTAGTCCACACTCCTGAGAACATGGGAGCCGAAACTTCAAGCGCTGCTTACGGCCTGGTATTCACAATTATATCTCAGAGGCAGCTAGAAATGAATCTCTCTTTCTGGACAAATGATGCCATAAATCAAACCAAAGCCATGCTCGGTCGCGCGTGTGCGACGTCGGCCGTCTGTTTTAAAATACCGAATCGTAATGTATTTTTCTGTGAATCTATCTTATGTTGCCGACGAGCTACTAAATTGCACGGAGAAATAATAACTGAGCTTGTAGAGTGTTTTTCGAGCCGGTCGTTTCCGAACGTAAACGCAGTGCCGATCTTGCTGACGAAACAAGTTCACGTCGGGAAACAAGTTCACGTCGTGACATTTTCGTGGAGACGAAATGATAGAGGCCCATGTACTGCGCGATTTCAGTGCACGTAAAGAACACCAGATGGTCGAAATTCCGGAGCGTCCCTCATAATCATATCGTGCTTTTGCGACTTAAAACCCCAGAGATTACGAAGTTTGTCACTAACGCAAAATTGATCTAGATCTTGCGTTATCGCAATCAAAGTTCATTGAGTGACACACCAATAACTTTCGGCATCATATGCTTCCAAGATTGAAATTCTAAAAGTGCACCCTACAATTACGATCACTACTACACTACTCTATATTGATATGAACAATGACAATTTACAGCAGCATTTCCATCCCTTAGGCACTTCACTGGATGTAATTCTAATTGCAATAACACCTGCAACTGCGTAAAGCGAAGGCTGTCAGAGGAGCCCACTGCACGAAGGGAAAAACATGAATGCTATTACTCCCTCGCGAGCGTCCAACTTATGAAATGCGAATTATTTTGCAAATACCTACGATGACGTTTACAGCCTTTTCTGGATGCCAGGCAAAATAGGGTTGTCAAGCCAGCTCTCCTGGTATTTCAAAACTGCACATAGCGAGTGAGCAACGCTAATGACCTGCGTAGCGATAAACATGACGAAAACCGCAGCGCCGGCCGTGCTCACGGTGCCTACTGTGGTTCCCGTAACACAGAACACGGGCAGACCCGGTTTCAAATATTAGGGTCTTTTAGCAAGTTACGGAAATACGGTACGCAAATACGGTACGGTATTACCGTACCGCTCCTGCTTTCCCGGTCGTTGACCTCTTACCAGTGAAGGCACCCCGACAACACAAAAGCCCTTTCAAAAATTACTGTGGGGGGTTGTCACGCCTCCTTTGTGGCCTGTCAGCCTTCGCAGTGTTAACGAGGATCCTGTCGTCCGAGGGACGCACTGTCACTGGAAAGAAGGAGCTACCATACTGCCTTACCGTATTTGCGTACCGTATTTCCGTAACTTCCTAAAAGACCCTATTGTTGGTGGCAATTGTGCCAATCGTTTAGGTGGTGTGCTTATAGTACTACCCAAACGGAAAAATAAGTCGTTTTCGCAACTGTGATGCTAACCAATTGAATGTTTGCCCGAACAATCCGCCTTCGCTGGCGCTTCGTCGTATGCTACGTGGAGCCTGTCGCGGCGGTAGCGCCACCTGTACCGGAAGTCGACTGCGCGCCGCTTTCAGACCACGACGGAGGCGGGGAGTTTAGCAACTGAAACAAGTTCTAGAAACATTGGCCGCGGCAACGTTCCTGGGCTAGACTGGCGGAAGTCGGCACCAAATGCCGCCGCCGCAGCGACACCCTGCGCGCGCTCCACTATGCCGCAGCAACAATCTTTAGTGTTAGCGAAGGATAGGGGAATCCCCGTAGCATAATGTGCAGCACCCCTCCGTAACAACCACCTAGCGAAACAAGACCGAGCCGTTACATGTGCTTTAATTAAACAAGAATATCCTCGGGGATCCTGCCAGCTTTTTAAAGCAAATCATTTTTGTTTATTTTCCTCCGACATTTCAGGCGTGGTTTAGGCGCGCCTTATTTAGCCGAGCGTACCTGCTCGGTTTCTCGAAACAACAAATATCGGTTTAAAGAATTCCCGGCAGCAGCCATGCGCGGAATGCAATGAATGATATGCTCGTTAGCCTTTCTGCCGCGGATACTGCTGTCTTGCTTCACTACCCTTTCGATTCCCCCCTCACCCCCCGACTGTGGCCCGTGCTGCATAATGGGTTCAGAAAATAAGGTGTTCTCCACTCCTAAGTTTCTTCTATTTCAACACGACCAGTGCAAGCACTCGACCTTGAAAAGAACTGACTTGGTGTGGTGGGATTGCCAACAGCACAAACGACAAACAGGCACGTGCGATATTGCTTCTAATACTTTGACGTGTGTTCAATGCGACATGTAAGCTTTAAGACATACAAATATATATGTGTCATTGGGCAAAATTGCTGTGGCTGCGACACATTACTAAATACATATTTGTAATTATTGTTCAGTTAGCACAACTTTCAGATCTTTTAGTCACCATCCCTTAACCATTGGTTCGCTTCGATTTCTAATAATAATAATGTAATGAAGGAATGAAGACGACAGGGAACAACGATCATCATCACGAGACGAAGGCACCACGACATCGGCATGTCACCATCTTCTTCTCACTGTGTCCGCTCCCCGTTCTGTCACCTTTTTTCGGCTCTGTAAATAAACCTCATTACATTTATAGTGAATTATATGGGGCAGCGCTAGAACGAATACAAGCATGAAAGACAGGACATGTGCTTCTCGTCCTTGTATTCGTTCTAGCGCTGCCCCATATAATTCACTATGAACCCTAACCAACTAGCCCACATTTCCGTTATTCTGCAGCTCATTACATGTGGTGGATCGTGCCGGGTACCCCCCTTCGTCTGCGCCCTGTAACTCCGATCCCGCACGTTGCCGTCAGCAATGCAAGCTCACGCTGCCCAACAGACACCACCTCTCGCGGCCGCTGTTTGCCCCGGCCCGGTTCGCCAGAGAGACCATTTGATATTTGGCGGCACGGAAGACCACGACGTTGAGGACTGGCTGTCGTCCTACGAAAAAGTCAGTGGACCCAACAGGTGGGATGACGCTGCTAAGCTGAGCACTGTGAACTTTCACCTCACCACCGTGGCGAAGCTGTGGTAACGAACGACGAATCTGAGTTCGAGAACTAATCTGTTTTCAAGCAGGCAATAACCGCCGTTTTCGGTCGCCCTGTCCTACGGAAGTTACGCACCGAACAACGCCTGTGACTCGGGCACAGGAACCAGGTGAAACATTTACCGCCTATATCGAGGACATGATCGATCTCTGCAGGCGCGTCGATGCCTCAGTGAGCGAAAGTGCTAAGATACAGCATATTTTGAAGGGCGTCGACGACGATGTTTTCCAGATGCTCCTACTTTCGCCGGTTTGTGCGCAACTTCGCCTCTATGATTGCGCCTTTCACCCAAGCATTCTGTACTCTGCAGAATGCTTGGGTGAAGCATTCTGCAGAGTCAAGCATTCTGCACATCAAGCATTCTGCACTCTTCGCTGTCTCCTGACATCACCACCGATATTGCGCCACGATCCTTCGGCCCCAACTGAGGTTCACACAGACGGCAGCAGTGTCGGCCTCGGCGCGGTTCTCGCACAACGAAAGCCTGGGTTGTCTGAGTATGTCGTCGCATACGGCAGAAGAACGCTCACCAATGCCGAGTCAAACTACAGCGTTACTGAAAAAGAATGCTTGGCTATAATTTAGGCGCTTGTCAAGTTCCGCCCATACCTATATGGCCGCACGTTTCATGTAGTTACGGGCCACCGTGCATTATGTTGGTTGTCTTCGCTGAAGGATCCGTCAGGTCGCCTTGCCCGTTGGGCTCTTCGACTTCAAGAGTATGACATCCGCGTTGTATACCATACCCGGCCGCAAGCACGCCGATGCTGATGCACTGTCGCGGTCACCACTATTCACTGAGACAGCATCCATATCCTCTGTAGATCACACCATGTCAGCTCTTGACGTCGACGCCGTCTCCTCTGCATAGCGCAGCGATCCACGAACAGCTTCGCTTCCTGACGTTTTATATGAGGCACCCGCACTTCCGACCACTCGAGCACTGCGGCGCCAGGCTTCGTACTTCAGCATTCGAGAAATGGCCTCTTGTACCGGCGCAGCTACTCACCAGATGGCATACAGTGGCTCCTTGTTATTCCCCCGAACGCTGCGCTCTACAATCCGCGTCCTTTCACTCCGACCCGCAATGTGCTCACGCCGGTCTCTTCAAGACCTATGAACGCTTACAGAAAAGATATTACTGGCGCGGAATGTTTACCTTTGTTCGTCAGTTCATTCGAGGCTGCCACGAATGTCAGCGACGGAAAAAATTGGGGGGACCCTTAAGCTTCGCCTTTAAGAGCTGGACGCGATAGCGAGATCCTGTCCCTAGTGCGTACTGCAACCTGTTAGATCGCTAGCACGGCTTCATCTTTCTCGTCGGGGGCAATTATAATGAAGAAATGAAGACGACAGCGAACAACGATCATCATCACGAGAGGAAGGCACCACGAGATCGGGGTGTAACGATCTTCTCACTTTGTCCACTCCCCCGGTTCATTCACCTTTTGTTCGGCTCTGTAAATAAACCTCATTACAATAATAATAATAATAATAATAATAATAATAATAATAATAATAATAATAATAATAATAATAATGATAATGATAATAATAATAATAATATTAATAACATAATGTCTGGGTTTTCACGCGGCAAAAGCAACGATATCATTATGAGGCACGCCGTAGCGGAGGGCTAAGGAATTTTCGACCACCTGGTATTCTTTAACTTGCACTGATATCGCACAGTACACGGGCCTCCAGCATTTTCCCTCCCTCGAAATGCGAACACCGTGGCCGGGATCTAACGCATGACGTTCGTGTCAGTAGCCGAGCGCCGTAACCACTACAACACCGCGGTGGTTTTCGATTCCCACATATGCATAAATCTGCCAATTTATTTCATTTAGCGTCCGTGCTGGTCCCCAACAACAAAACCAATACACTGACATGTTTGAAGACGGCTGTGCGTGCAAAGCGTGCACATCGATTAGCGAGGAATTTCACATAAGGCCCCATTATGTGCATTTAATACGCGGCATTCCTTCAAGCACACATCTACCCATGTCCTCCCAGACTCTTCACATAAGCCATGCGCTCAACTCTTCGACCTGCATGAACTTCGCGTATTTGGACCGTGTGCACGAAGATGGCCGCATGCTCTTATGTATTACATATATTCAGCAGCATCTAGGTGATGTTGAGGCCATCGGCCGTAGATTCCATGATTAGCTCCACCAAATCACCGTTGCCGGAGCTAATCACTGTGCCCGCGGCCGGGGGCCTCAACACCACACCGTTTTAGGGTAGGCGCCACAGCAATGCAGTTTTCCGTCGCTCCGCCACGTGCTGCAGAGCCCGCAAGCTTTAGCGGCTGACAGTAAATGCCCTTGAATGTTACGTAGCAGGGTCACACGTACGCTCACATCCCCTGGACAGCAAGCACAACAGCTCACCAGTTTGAACGAGCCTGTCGAGATAAACTTCTCCGCTTGACAATTCGTTTCGCAATGGTATGCTGATGGCTCATGCATAGGGCACTCATTGCAAGTCAAAGTAATTACTAGTTACAGAACCAAAACTACGAAGAGTTCTTATGTCTTTGTCACTTTTAGCTACGCATATTAATGAGCAACAAGCCTATGTCGAACTTTTCCACGCCATACGCAATGCGTTGAACAAGCTGTGTTTGGCGGAATCACTGCGAACTGGGAATAACCAGGTTCCTGTGCGAAAGTGTATATACTGGTGACTTGCACAAGAGGTGTCTGTAATTAGAGCTTAAGGCAACTGGTAAAGGAGCACCCGACATGCCCGCTATAGTAGGCGAATCAAAGTTAAAGCGGTAATGCCACAAGCAATTTTTGCAAAAAGGGATCCAGCGTGTCAATTTAACCGCGATTATGACTTTTGCTGTGTCCATTGTAAGCAAAATCAAGGGCGCGAAATTATTAACGTAGATAAATGAACAGCAGCAATGATAATGTTGAACGCACAAGCATACCCATACAGCACAAATACATCCCGAGGTTGCCCACTGGATGTCGAAATGCAGGCATTTAATTATCTTCAGTTTATCCAAAAATGTCCTCAACTGAACTGATATAGAGTGCTAATGCGGGCTTGTTTGTACATACTGAACTTCAGAAAAACAGCTCTAAGACGGGATATTCAAAGAAGCGACAACATCAGGGGCTGACTACAAACAACGAGTTGTTTGTAGTCAGCCCCTGAGTCAGCCCCTGAAACTCGGCAAAACAAGAATAAAAAATGATATGAAGACAAGCACTTTGAATGGCACACGCGCAAAGATTACTCAACGATCAGGACAGCCATGTTCTTTCTTGAACAAGTCTACGGAAGCCATGCTTACGGATGAGTGATTGCGCGTGTGCATCACGTGGGCCTCAAATACTCCCTGGTGCATTGGTTGTATCTTTTAGCACTTTTGTTTGGCCAAAGTGGGGTGTGCAACCACATTTTACGCAATGTAGAGCAAGATTACTGCCCTTCCCATTCGTCATGGTGCATGCATGTACTCGCAGTCGATCGTTAAGGCGGCGACCTGTTTGCCCACACACGTACACTGCTCCCGATTGGCATTCGACGAGCCGTCGTGCGTGCTTTTCAATTGCCAAGCATTTCTTGGCGTACTGCAGACACTTGGAGTCTATCTATCTATCTATCTATCTATCTATCTATCTATCTATCTATCTATCTATCTATCTATCTATCTATCTATCTATCTATCTATCTATCTATCTATCTATCTATCTGTCTGTCTGTCTGTCTGTCTGTCTGTCTGTCTGTCTGTCTGTCTGTCTGTCTATCGACAAAATACGTGGATGAAGACTGTGGATTAAGGTAGCTGATTGTTTATGTAAAACGCCGCCTGCATGAAATGCGGAGTGGTTATCCGGTCAGATCAGTATTGGCAAGTAAGGTCTCGTTGTGTTCCAAAATTAGAATACAGGCTGACAGCAACAGAAACCATTTCCGACTCGACAGTGTTGGGTAAACTAAGATATCCCCAACCAGAATAGTGTCAACCATAATGGTGCGACGTGTTAACGTAGATCATAACAAAATATGAGAAGACAATGGAGTGTTTTTGCCTGGGCAAGTTGTTGCGACATTTGGGAAGTTGACCAGCCTGAAATGTGGGACAAAAGACACGAATACAACAAGACCAGAAGACTGTTTACAGCAGAAGCTTTCCTGCGAAGACAGCGAGTATGTTTCTTCATCCTATGAAAATATTTTGTGATCGATAAGGTATGATAGGATGCAAAGATGGCATGCTTAAAAACAGATCAACATTGAGCATAATACATCCTGTTTAAGAAATGCAAAGACGAAACTCGTCGGCAAGATCTCATCAGAAGAAGAGATATAAGCAATCACATGCCGTTGAGGAAGCTCTTATTAGAAGCACCCATTGCAACAAATATGCATCGATGTTTTCTGTGATAAACCATTTCAATTGCTTTGGCGCAAGCTTTTATTGCTTTAAAATCAAATCAATGGTCTTAGCTTTAACGGCAATTCTCTGTTTAGGAACGAGAGTTGATATTAAATATTAAAAGCTCCTGGTGGAGCAAGTGAAATGATTTATCAGAGAACACGTCGGCACATCTTCATTGCAATGAGAAGTCTATAATAAGAGCTTCCTAAACTGCATGTGATCGCTTGTATCTCTCCTCCTGATGCGACTTTGTTTATTGAAATATATTATATCTTTAAGGTCACGTGGACAGTCCATTATGTTTGTCTTATGGATCCTGGGAGACAACTGAACCCATTATTTTGAGTGTAGGGCCCACCACATTTGTTATGCAGCGAGCACTGCTCATCAAGGATTATGGACGTATTGAACTTAAGTACACGGCCCTTCATGATTGCCTGTTCTCGGGAGAATCTGCCGATCGTCGTGACCAGCCCCATCAGGCCCTGCTAACTTTCCCAAGCAAAATTGATTTGGCTTCGCATCTAAAGACATTATTCATGTGACGACTTCTTTGTGTTCATGTCTGTCTTATTTTTTTAAATGCGAAGCATTTCTTAGCGAATTTCGGCGACTTCGAGCGTATCTATCTATCTATCTATCTATCTATCTATCTATCTATCTATCTATCTATCTATCTATCTATCTATCTATCTATCTATCTATCTATCTATCTATCTATCTATCTATCTATCTAGCTGCCAACGACTTTGTGCTCTCCAGACCATACCGTTAACGAGATTTATACCAAAATTGGTATGGCATAACATGACTGTATGATGAACATGAATGACTCGTCATATCATGAAAATCTTGAATAACTTGTCGTGTACGGAATGATTTACCCGCCATGGCCCTGGTGCTCCTCCGGCCTTTTCCATAACTTGACATATCCAAATATTGCAATATTTGGATATGTGCGCTCATCGCGGTGCTGCACAGGAGAGAGAATGAGGCGCGCGCGCTCCGCCATTTTCATACCGCGGAACTACCGCGGCGCCCCCCAGCGGAGTACGCAACTGTCGCACCACCTGTCATGCGCGCCGCTCCGTAGAGGACTCCTAGAGGAGAGAACCGTAGGAGAGGAGAGAGAGGGGGGAGGGGAACCGCATGGGCTGTGGGGGTGTGGGACGCGGGCACCGCTCCGTAGAGTAGAGGATTCCTAGAGGAGAGAAATGGGTGAGCGTAGGAGAGGAGGGGACGCGCATGCGCTGTTGTGGGGGTACGACGCGAGACGCGGGCGCCGCTCCGTAGAGTAGAGGATTCCTAGAGGAGAGAAAGGGGGGTGAGCGTAGGAGAGGAGAGAGAGAGGGAGGGGACGCGCATGCGCTGTGGTGGTGTGGAACGCGGGACGCGGGAAGGAGGGACGCTACATTGATATACACCAAAATTGGTATTGTGTGACGTGACTGCACGACGAACGTAAATGACAGGTCCTAACATGTAAATCATGGCATACATGTTATGTACAGCATGACTTGCTCCTTGCTGGCTGCTTCGCAATACATCGATTCCCACAATGCGTGGGATCTGCTGGTTTTAAATGCGAAGCATTTCTTAGCGAACTTCGGCGACTTTGAGCGTATCTATCTATCTATCTTTCTAGCTATCTATCTATCTAGCCGCCTACGACTTTGTGCTCTCCTGGCCGTATCGTTAATGGGATTTATACCAAATTTGGTATGGCATAACATGACTGTATGACGAACATAAATGGCTGGTCATATCATGAATATCATGACTAGCTTGTCATGAAAAGCATGATTTACATGCGACGCTCATGGCGCGTTCGCGGCCGTTTCGTTAGCTTGATATACACCAAATTTGGGATTGAGTGACTTTACTGTATGATGAACATAAATGACAGGTCGCAATATGCAAATAATGAGGTGCATGTCATGAACAACATGATCTGATTTACATGCCACGCTCATGACGCGCTCGCGGCCGTTTCGTTAGCTTGATTTACACCAAATTTGGGATTGAGTGACGTGACTGTATGGCGAACATAAATGACAAGTGGCAATATGGAAAACATGACTTGTTATGAGCGACATGACTTGCATTCCACGCTCATGGCGCGCTCGCGGCCGTTTCGTTAGTTTGATATTCACCAAATTTGGTATTGAGTGACATGAGTGTATGGCGAACATAAATGACAAGTGGTAATATGGAAATCATGACATGTCATGAGCGACATGACTTGCATGCCACGCTCATGGCGCGCTCGCGGCCGTTTCGTTAGCTTGATATACACCCAATTCGGGATTGAGTGACATGACTGTATGACGAAAATAAATGACAAGTGGCAATATGGAAATCATGACATGTCATGAGCGACATGACTTGCATGCCAACGCTCATGGCGTGCTCACGGCCGTTTCGTTAGCTTGATACACCAAATTTGGTATTGAGTGACATGACTGCATGGCGAACATAAATGACAAGTGGCAATATGGAAATCATGACATGTCATGTGCGACATGACTTGCATGCCACGCTCATGGCGCGCTCGCGGTCGTTTCGTTAGATTGATATACGCCAAACTTGGTATTGAGTGACGTGACTGTATGACGAACATAAATGACAAGTGGTAATATGGAAATCGTGACTTGTCATGTGCGACATGACTTGCATGCCACGCTCATGGCGTGCTCGCGGCCGTTTCGTTAGCTTGAGATACACCAAATTTGGTATTGAGTGACATGACTGTATCACGAACATAAATGACAGGTCCTAACATGTAAAACATGACATGCCAAATTATGTAAAGCATGATTTGCTCCTTCCTGGCTGCGTCGCATTACATCGATTCCCACAGTGCGTGGGATCTGCCGGCTTTTTTCTTTGTTTTCTTTCCTGCTAGCTTCATTTCCTCTATGTTTGCCCTTTTCGAAATAGCAGGTAGCTGTTGTGCTCCTTTAGGGGGTAGTCGTCAGCCGGTTCCCTCCCCATTTCATCTTTGTCTTCGTGTTTTTGTGTAATAATATAATATAAATATTTAAGATTTTACGTCCCAAAACCGCGTAATGATTATGAGATACGCCGTTGTGGAGGGCTGCGGAAATTTTGACCACCTGGTGTTTTTTACCGTGCGCTGACATCCCACAGCACACGCGCTTCTAGCATTTCGCTCCACCGAAATGTGACTGCCAGGGCCGAGATCGAACCCGTGACCTTCGGGTCAGCAGCCGAACCCCTTAACCGCTAAACCGCCGCGGCAGACAGTGTTTGTGTTTACCCAAACCAAATAAGAGCATCCAATCCTGTGAAAAATCCACGCTCAGTACGAGGCTGAAGCCCTGCCATAGCATAGGGTCACTAAAAATGTACGCGCAATAAAAAAGGCATTCACTTGTGCTACATAGCAAGCACACGTCCCTTGCGGTATGAAATCTCTCAAAGTATATCATAGTAATTACTGACATACACAAAACTAAAATATCAAACCTGATTGCTAAATGATCCGTGGTAGTTGAATTCAATTAAATGAACTGCCACATAGCCAATCTAACGGAGTACGAAAACTATTCGCGAAACTTGGTTATCTGCTAAGCCTATCCGGTGAGCGTCGTTTTTATGGTAATGCAGTTGTCATGTTAACGAGCGTCAGCTTCACAGTGTAGACTTGCACATGGAAAACACGGTGTATTAATTCCCACTGATAGGAGCGGCATAAGTATGTTGGACAGTGTCGAAAAAAAAATTACAATCCTTTGGCACCGCCACGTGCCGAGCGTGAATGGGTGAGATGAACATCAATTAACAGCCCTACGATTTAAAAAACGCCATCGCCATGATTCCATTTAAGAGCACTGTTCGTCCGCAGACCTGTAGCGATCCGAACAGCCATCATGATTGCGTTTAAGACAGCAATGTTTGCAGCAGCATTTTTTGTTTCAGCAATTGCTGTGGCTTCTGCCTCGGATAGTAAGTATATTTCAAAACTCTCCTTCGATCCATTGATAGCCACTTTATGTACCAAAATACATCTCTTATATACTTAAAACCCCCCGTTGCCTTCCACCATTGCACGAGAGTATCGTATAGATATCGTTTGAATTGCCACTGCGCACCTCTAAATTCATTGGCTGAAGCTCATGTCTGCGAAGCGATCTTCGAAATTTTCAGTTATCACCTTGAGTGTGTCGAAATACTAGGTCTACGATCGTCGGCATTTGTGTTTAGAAATGGTCGATGTATATGGCTACAGGCAACACTCAGAGAACTAGGTACAGTGTTTTTAGGTAAAGTTTATTTCACGCTAAAAAAGCGGTGGGAAGGGATAGTAGGACAACCCCTGCCACAGTTTTATTGTTGTTTCATCCTATACGTCATGTAAAGTTTGTGGATCGATATTAGCCTGACATGATAATTGCAGCTCACTGGGGATATGAAAGCCGCACTTGTTGACCTATCCATATATCGTGTGAAAAATTGCATGATTTTGCGTTTTAACGCTAGCTGAAAGGAAGGAAACTATTGGGAATCATTACATACCTATCCCTAGCGCCCAACGCTCGCTTAGCTCATTGACACCCTGACTGCTCTATATGGTAGCATAAACGTCACCACCACAAAACAGGGCTTGGACCCTATGTTCGTCCATGTTCGTATGCGTTGTGGTACCGAGGTGTTTTTGTTTGTGCTCAATGCATGCTGCGGAAGCAGTCTGAGGTATTTTCTTGGAACCCAGGTATAGTCAGCACTATGTCGAATTGACACGTCAGTTTATCTTTCGGAAAAGGCACTGGTGATTTTCATTTAAACCTACCTTACTCTAGATGAGCAACTGCATGACTCCCTTGGCTGTATACTCTGCCATGTGTGTTTCTTTGTGAAGTCTTCCTTACAGTGTTCGCAGACGCGCGATGCAAAACTTAGATCCTTTTCCAATCTGCTTTCGAAGTACCCCACACAGTTGGCCTGTTTCGCAGGTGAACTGTTGTGAGTTTTATAGCCTACTCACGTTTGTAGAAGATGATATTACGGAGATACATATGGCGGTATACTTAAAACTTGTTTCATTATAGCCTCTTTTTTTGTCTCTCCGATATAAACATCTCCGTGATTAAGATTGCGAAGCGAACGCTGCACGATGAAGAACGTGGGAATATAGTTTTTATTGGCGCCTAAAGCTAACCAAAAAGCGAATGAAATAGGACACAATACAGGCTGATGTAGACAAGAAATACATAGTTGAGAAAAAATAATTCTCGTAAAAAAATATTGATAACTGAAAAGGCGTCTAAAGGACTTTCCACGAGCTGGCACGCTACCAATGTTGGGTAATTAACAAGAAAGGTTAACAATAAGTTGAATATTCAACTGTCTACAAGCTATTTACAAAAGTAATTGCTAACAGAATTAATACGACATTAGAGTTCAATCAACCAAAGGACCAGGCAGGATTTCGTACAGGCTTCTCAACAACAGACCATATTCATACTATCAATCAGGTGATAGAGAAATGCTCGGAATACAACCAACCCCTATACATAGCCTTCATAGATTACGAGAAGGCATTTGATTCGGTGGAGACATCAGCAGTCATTCAGGCACTGCGGAACCAGGGCATCGACGAAGCCTATATAAACATAATGGAAGAAATCTACAGCGGATCCACAGCCACTATAGTACTCCATAAAGAAAGCGACAGAATCCCAATAAAGAAGGGCGTACGGCAGGGAGACACGATCTCTCCAATGCTATTCACCGCGTGTTTACAGGAGGTTTTCAGGGCCCTAGATTGGGAAGAGTTAGGGATAAGAGTTAATGGAGAGTATCTCAGTAACCTGCGATTCGCTGATGACATTGCATTGATGAGTAACGCGGGAGACGAATTACAGCTTATGATTACTGAACTGGATACGGAAAGTAGAAGAGTAGGTTTGAAAATTAATATGCATAAAACTAAAGTAATGTGGAACAATCTTGGCACAGAACAGCGCTTTGCAATAGGTGGCGAGACACTGGAAGTTGTAAAGGAGTACGTCTACTTAGGACAGGTAGTAACCGCGGAGCCGAACCATGAGAGTGAAATAACTAGAAGAATAAGGATGGGATGGAGCACATTCGGCAAGCATTATCAAATCATGAATGGTAGTCTACCACTATCCCTCAAGAGGAAGGTATATAACAGCTGCATCTTACCGGTACTTACCTACGGAGCAGAAACCTGGAGACTTACAAAGAGGGTTCAACTTAAACTGAGGACGACGCAGCGAGCGATGGAAAGGAAAATGATAGATGTAACCTTAAGAGACAGGAAGAGAGCAGAGTGGGTCAGGGAACAAACGGGGGTTAAGGATATCATAGTTGAAATCAAGAAGAAGAAATGGATATGGGCCGGGCACGTAGCACGTCGGCAGGATAACCGCTGGTCATTAAGGGTAACTGACTGGATTCCAAGAGATGGCAAACGCGTCAGGGGGAGACAGAAAATTAGGTGGGTAGATGAGATTAAGAAGTTTGCAGGTATAACGTGGCAGCAGAAAGCACAGGACCGGGTTGATTGGCGAAACATGGGAGAGGCCTTTGCCCTGCAGTGGGCGTAGACAGGCTGATGATGATGATGATGATGAATATTCAAAAGAACGACACATAAATGCTTCAAAGATAAAATATGGAGCATTCAAGAGTTATAATGACGTTATAATAAAGCTCCTGATCCAGCTGAACACGGATGCATTTTTCGGTAGGGCATGCGAATATATTTGTCAGTCACAGCTCGATTTTGTCACTGCTTCCCATTTATTTCTTGCAGAGTCATGTATAGAAGTTACCTTCCCGAATATCTTCGACTTCGGCGAGGTAAGCGACCTTTCGACAGATAATCTGTAATTATACGGGAGTAGATGTTGCGTTGCTGCAACGAATATATAGGAACGCATTGTGAGGCGAACTGCCGTAAGGGTAAAAAACTGCTTCTCGATTTTAACAGCATATAAACGTAATTTTGTATCCAGCAACGCCATCTTTCAATGCATGGACTGAGTGGAGAAAAACAGCGAAGCATCGAAGATATCACAAGAAACGATAGATGTAGAATGTTGTCACATAAGGACACTGAAGATCACTGTTCTGATGATCACCCATACTAAAGCTTAGGTTGCTGGCTATACCTGATAATGCTGATCTCAGTATTCACGATAACTGAACGTATATAGTTCGGGTTGCGAGTACCGTACTGGAGTAAAAGATCTACGGATACATTTATTGTTAAATCGGTAGAGCATTGAAACTATCAAGCCACTTCCCTGAGAGATTACGAAGGGGTTAGCTTAACAACAAAAGCTTGATTTAGGCGAGTTGGTTCATGCTCAGTATCGTAGGTTCAGCGCAACAACAGTGGGAAGGAACAACAGAGACAGGAAAAAGCGCTGTCTTTCAGCTGAATTCATTGAAGGTGCCCCGCCCGCTTTTATAAATGGTGAAAGATCCGTGCGCATGCGCGACAACACGCGTGTGACTATGCATATCATTGTTAACTGAGAAATGAATACTCTCTATCAGATAGGTGAAGTGATGGTGTGAAAATGCATCGATCTGTGGCCTTCCTGATGAAAATGAGAACGAAGAACGAAAGAGAGATTATAGAAGCGTTTTTTATCAGGAACGTCACGGATTGATGCATCCATAGTGTATCACTCGCTAATCAACGTTCCCTAATAACATTTGCTTATTAGCTCACTAATCATTTCGTTTGCATTAATTAGCAGCATATATTTGCACAGCTGTGCTTTCATTCGCTTTTGCATTGGCTTCGCTACCCTAGACGTCAGTAAGCAGAGTCGCCCGAGTGCGGCTTTTTTCTTACAATTTCCAAGCAGCTCGTGCCGCTCCAAGAAAACTGTCGATGAAGTTTGCTGCATCAGTGTGTCGTATTTAACGTCTTATTCATCGTATCGGTTCCATGCTTTCGCAAACACCAAGTAAGATATTTCTTAAAATTGAGAATAGTGAGTGATTTCTCAATATTTCAAATCACCCAAATACCGCGCTTGCGAAGTGAACGCGGAGCTTTGGCGAGCGGCGCCACGAGTGCCGTGGTCGGTTTTTTTCCGATTAATGTGCTTGGTGAGGCTGGACGCCTGCTTTTTCCTACGTGGCAGTTCTTATGAGCTGCACAGCATATAGCACAGCATATAGCGACGAATACATTGCGCAGAGAGTTTTAAGTTACGTTTGTTTTTAGCTGCAGTGCATGCGTGAGACACTTTAATCGCATAACTGAATAGGTAGCTAACTCACCCACACCTTCTCAACACTGCGTCCGATCAAAAGCTCCGCTTCGTTCAAAGCGCCACGTGAACACTGTGGTAGTGAACAGGCTGTCAGGATTGTTTATCTTGTGGTGTACAATATCCTGGCATTCTTGCGACTTTCTTGTCTGATTTTATCCGGCTTGTTACGAGATAACAATTGCCTCGCTCGCCCTTTTGTCACTCTTTTTGATTAACAACTTGAATCGGAAAACGAAACGTGTCTTCGCATCTGTATTGCACCTGTTTTTCGGTGTAGATGTGTATCTTCCAGTTGTTTCAAAACCTACCGTGATAACATACCATAATTTTACTTGTCGCGCTAACATTATTCACAAACTTGCTCTCAATGTTTCATCCTCAGTACATTCCTAATTTTTTTAGAATATTCTTACTATATTTATAATATATTTTTCGTATGGGCATTCAGATGTTTAAATTGAAAGCAATTAGCCACAAAGATTTCTTTCTGTTTAGGCTCGATAAATTTGATCCAAGCAAAATAATGTATCATTTCAGTGCTTAGGGCAACCTCAGGACATGTGCCATAATCCGGTAAGTTCTGACTTCTGTAATTGTGAGGCATACTGTTACTGGAAGATGTAGAAATGTTACGCTTTTTTTTCTTATTTATCGTATAGCTTACCATGTGATCTATGTTGACAACATTAAAAGAGTAGCATATTGCCCGCGTGCTCAGCTTTTCATTTCATGTGACGAGGTTTCACTCACAAAAAGCTGTTACCATTCGCTCGGCACAGGCCTCACCGCAATGTTTGGGAAACTTCTCGATTGTTCCATATAGACCTGTGCGCCGGTCCTAAAATCGCCGGCGGCGGCGCGCCGGTGTTTGCACCTCCGGCGGCGGCGCGTCAACGGCGCGGGGTTCATCGGATCGGCGGCGGCGCGGCGCGGGGGCAGGGGGGGGGGGTTCAGGAGTTCGTCGGGCGAGAAATTTGACCCTCGAATTTGACCCACGAAGAAGTGGTTTTTGTGCAGTTTGTCGTATCAGTGCTCGCAGCACGAAGCGGTGAGATCACAGCGCGTACAAAAGTATAGGAGCTGTTTTCTGATCCCTGCCGAGTTAGCGCGCTCGCCAGCGCTCATGACCGCGCCCTAATAGTCAAAGTTTACAGGTGCGGCTCCAGTCGCGGAGCCCCTTTACCCCGGCGTCCCTTCATGCTCCTTGGTCCAGGGAAAGACAGACAAGGCGCTTGCTGTCTGGTCGAGGAGCAATCGGCGGCAGGCCTCGCACGCGGAATGATGTTATCGCACGCGCCCTGCGTGCCACGGAGATGGGCAGCTTCTTTAATTTATGCTTCAGCCCTGTTCCTGGCTAGCGCTCGCGAGCGTTTACTAGCGCGTACAGCATACGATGTGTGTACAAAAGTTAATGACTTAGACATTATACGGAACATGACGGCGACGATGGAGTCCTGTACGGCGTGTCCATATAATTTTTTATGGCAATAAAGAAATATACAAAAACTGTGGAAGCAGTCTGGCTTTCTTTTTTTTTTCTTTGATAGCTGCATAGTCTTCGCTGTGAAGAGTTCGTCTGTTGGAAGAATAAAATAATGCGGCACTTCTCCCATAGGTCTCGTTCTCTCTTTCACTACAGTTCTTACAGGCGATATCTCCTCGACACCTATTTCCTCATAAAGCACGTGTAGAATGTTAGCGCTGAGCGTATCAGAATTTCAAGCTTGTCGGCTACACGCTGTCATTTGCGCTTGCGCAATCGGAAACTCCCAAAATGGGGCGAAATCAGTTCATCGCGTACGATAATCTTGTGAGGGGAGGAAGAACAAGTGGGCGAATGCATGGTAAAGCAGGGTAAGAGATAATTACAACTGACATTTCTTCTATAGACCAGTCGAGAGTATGTGCCCTAATTATGTCATGTGAATCACCATTCTGGCGTCACGAAGAGCGCAAAAATGTCACAGTTTCGCCACAAGGGCGAAGCAATGAATGCGAGAGCAAGAAATTGGAATGTCACACGAAGAACGATAAGCAGCTCGATACTTGAAGCTTCCCGCTGAAGCACGAAGAAGGACGCTCGAAGAGGACGCGCAGGTATACATAGGACAAGGGTGAACTGACAACTATCACAGTTACGCCTTTGTGTTCGAGCAACACGCTGAAAGTGTCGACAACGCAGAAGCCGACGTTCTTAGATATCTCATTTAAAGTGCGGTGCGCGGAATGACCCTCCGCGTCTCCGGCCACGCGGTCGCGTCTGACGCAAGGTGTGCACGGTGTTCTTTTTTTTTCCCCTGCCACATCACGAGTGGGGACAGAAAGGGGCCCCTTTTTCGTGCGCGTCTCAAGGGCAGTTTTCAAATTGAAAGAAAATGCAGGAGCGTTGCCTGATAGAAAACACGCTCAAGCTCCTCCGAGATCTGCATACCGCCAGCGGTAAATGGTGCCTATAAATATCTTGCCGTTAGAATGAGAGAGAGTGATCAAGAAAGAAGAAAATAGCGCATGCACTGTGCGTGGCTGAGTGGTCTTACGCAGCGCGCTGCTGAGCGAGGGGTCGCTGGTTCGAATCCCCGGTCGGGTGCATTGTCTTCTGATTTATTTTTCTTTGTGCCTTTTGTACACACATATATGCATACATATACATATCCGGGGCATGACGGAGACGGCAAAAATCCGCCGAGAGTGTCCATAGAATTGCTATCGCAAAAAAAAAAAAAAAAAAAACAACAAGAAACGCCACGAGAGAATAACGAGCTCAATGTTGTATCTTCAGAGGTTGTTTTGGGGCACTTAGAAAGACTGGGTGTGCCCACACGGACACAAGAGTGTAGTCAAGACACCGCAAACGTCGCTAACTGAAAATTTGTACAGCGGCGAAAAGAGGCTACACAAAAAAATTAAAGTAGCTTCGCACTAGGGTGAAGGAAGTGCGGAGCTGGGAAGCCCTCTTTCTTTCTCTGCGGTTTTCTCTTTCTTTCCCCCTCGCTTTCTTTCTTTGTTTTCGTGTTCTTTGCGTTTTATTCTCTCTTTGTTTCTAATGATTTCTTCCCCTCTCGTTATCTATTTCTTTCGTTTTCTTGCTCTTTATATTTTTCGTCCTATTTTTTTCCCTTTCTTTCTCCCTGTTTCTATTTTTTGCTTGCTTCGTCGTTTTTCCTATTTTAATACGTGGTTTTGCCTGTGTTACTCCAAGCGACGACAGCATAAGACCACATACGACAGGCGGCGCCCCTAACGTGCTCCGCACATAATATTATCGCGGCGCTCGAAGACCAAGAGGAAGAAGACTTCTCCTTTAGGCGCGAACATGCGCTCAATATGCAACAGATATGCATGCAATAAGTGGTTTTGCCTGCGTTTCGCCAACCTAAGACAGTATACAGTGAGACCGTACGATTACAGCATACAACCACCCGGGCCCCTAAGGTTCTCCGCACTTAAAATACTTATTTGCACATTCCCAGGCAAGAGCCGATACCTATCAGTCAGTTGCGCGTGACGGTCTACGTGAGAGACCGTCACGTGCAACTCACGTATACCGTCTCACGGGACTTCACTCTTGTGTCTGTGTTTTTACGTCGTGTCGTTTTAGCATGAATACCTACCAAAAAGCTCACCGATCAATTATTCTAAGTTTTTCTTTCCCTTAACTTCTGTATTAATCGACTTACTCGAGTGAAAACGAAAGGAAAAACGTGCATTAACCCATCGAGATACAGGGTGTCCCACTTATCACGCAGCATGATTTAAAAAAGCGGGACAGCGTTACGCGAAGCAGGCCTTGTGCATATTATTCCCAGTATACTGCAGTAGCCGCTACTATTTGTTTTGTTAATGTGAAATAATTAATTATTCCTAATTAAATTCGTAACTCCAAAAATACTCAAGTAATTATCAAAGTGTCAATGAGGCAAATGTGGGCATGTTGAAATGACATCTATCTGTGCTACTTTCAACATCGTACTAATTTCGTGCTAACTTTTTCCTTCCGGATTCGATTGTTGCTTCATGCTTGGCCTCCGAGATTGGGCGCCGGCGCGCGACCTCGGAGGCCATGCATGAAGCAACAATCGAATCCGAAAGGAAAAAATCAGCACGCAATTAGTACGATGTTGAAAGTAGCACAGATAGATGTCATTTCAACATGCCCACATTTGCCTCATTGACACTTTGATAATTACTTGAGTATTTTTGGAGTTACGAATTTAATTAGGACTAATTAATTATTTCACATTAACAAAACAAATAGTAGCGGCTACTGCAGTATACTGGGAATAATATGCACAAGGCCTGCTTCGCGTAACGCCGTCCCGCTTTTTTTAAATCATGCTGCGTGATAAGTGGGACACCCTGTATATTGCATATCTATATTGTTTATCTATGCAAAATGTATCAAGTCCAAAACTCCACGAATATGCGATCCAGCTAGTTGGGTCGTCGCCATTTGTAGGCCGGAGGACGCCCCAGCATTGAGGTCAGGCAATACTCTTGACACTTCTAGAGGAGATAGAGACAACTTCCGGGGAGCGATTCTCGGTGTGTCCATCTGAAGATGTCCACAGTCCCTTTCAGCACAGCGCATTCAGTTGCTCGAAAAGGCGGTGAGCCGTGAAGTTTGCTCTTGACCACGTCGATGCACCGAATCTTCCAGCACATTCCCAGCATAAAAAAGGAAGTGGACGAAATGTACCGAAACAGGAACTGTTCGAGTCTTAACTTGCATGTGTCCCAGATGTTTGAGAACGATTCAGGGAATGCGTACCGACCTTCACAGGTGCTTTAGAAGGGCGGCCGCATTAAATCTTATTCAATGGCTTAGGCTATCAGAATTTATGCACGGCCTCCGAGATGTATGCCCAAAAGCGAGTGTCTGGGCGCTGCGTTCGTTGCGTTGAAGTACTTTCTGTCCCTCTCATTATTGTCGAGAGTTGTCAAAGCTTCGTGATATCAAAATGAAGTTGCGGAAGAAGAACCGGAAACAAGGGGCGCGCTGGTTGCCGAACTCCTGCCAATGAGTTGCAGTCCAAATGCACAGTCCACTAGGGGGACACATCGAGAATAACTCCGCAACCATAAAAAAAACGAAACAGGAGCATGCTTGGAACTGTGACCAGAGCATGGAGCACGCGGCGGGAGCGGTGTCGGAGGAGGTTGGTTTGTGGACGCTGGGCGCGCGCGCTGGTGAATTTTCGTTTTTTTTTTCTTCCCATGAGCTCACCAAGAAAGAGGAACCGAAACAAGGGCATGGCGGGAATTGTGACACGAGCCCGAAGAGGCAACGCCTTGAGAGAAGGTTGGCTTATCGATGCTAGGCGCACTCTCTTCTATTTGTTTTTCTTCTATTTATTTATTTATTTGAAATTCCTTACAGGCCTGTTGGGCATTGTGTAAGGGGGGGGCTCTAAAATAACATCAATCAGCACGAAAATAACAAAAAGTCACAGTTTCACCGCAAGGGTGAAGCAATGAATGCGATAGCAAAAAATTGTAATGTTATACGAAGTGAGGCTGGCAGCTAACTCTTTTTTGGATCCGATCTCACGCAACTCTAGAAAACGCTTGTTTAAGAGAATTCTCTTCGCGTTGAAAGCGCAGCACGTAGAAGGGTACGCCGGCCCGGCCGCCGAGAAGGGGAGATGAGAAGGGGAGATAAAGCGCGCGCCCGCGGGCACGCTTGTTTAAGAGAATTCTCTCCGCGTTGAAAGCGCAGCACGTAGAAGGGTACGCCGGCCCGGCCGCCGAGAAGGGGAGATGAGAAGGGGAGATAAAGCGCGCGCCCGCGCCCGCGCTCGTAAAATCCGGCCCGCTGTCGGCCGGCCCGCTGTCGGCCGTAAAATCCGGCCCGCTGTCGTAAAATCCGGCCCCCCGGCCCGCTGTCGGCCGCCGAGAAGGGGAGATAACGCGCGCGCCCCCCGCTCGTAAAATCGAAGGTCGCTCGAGGGACCCCCCCCTCGCGTCTTTTCACGCTCACGAACGATGGGCGGGCCCGGTTATATATATACATATACATATACGGCAAATGACGCCGACGCCGACGGCGAAAACCAGCCGCGAGTGTCCATATAATTGCTATCGCAATAAAAGGTATCAAACACCAGAAAGAAACGATATACATATCTATAGTTGAAGCAGGTCTGTGGCATTCCGTTCCTCCAATTTGAGTAGAGAGTTAGGAAAGCATCGTGACGTCAAAATGACGTTGAAGAGGAAGAACCGGAAAGAGAGGGTCCGTTGTTGGCGGAGCTTCCGCCAATCAGCAGTGGCTGAAATGGAGACTTCATTACATGGACACATCGGGAAAACACCCCCGGCGAAGTCATGTATTTTATGTCCAGATTCCCCCGTTCGGGTTAAAATAAAATACTAACGGCGGCGCGCCGCAATTATTGCGCGGCGGCGGCGGCGGCGTGGTCACTCTCGAAACTTCGGCGGCGGCGCGACCGGCGTGGGCAAAAATAGGCGGCGGCGGCGGCGCGGCGCGGCGGCGCACAGCTCTAGTTCCATACTAGTCTGATAAGAGTTTGCCCTCGTACCGAGAAGTCCAGATGGGTCTAGAGCTAACGCCAGCCGGAGCGATAACTCTGGAATTTTATCATTCTTGTATAAAAGACAACGCATTCTGCGGACGATCAGATTACCAACGGCTGACGGCTGGGATTGCCGTTATCAGTGTACAGCTTGTATTTCTTTTGCTTTTACCATTCATTTCACAAGAACTAGTTCGTACAGTAGAGAGTTCCATCTTTAGCAGCCCAACTGCCTCCTTCTTCACCGTGCATGACAAATAAAAGAACCTACTCTGGTGACGCAAGCACAAGTGGAGGAGTAAATTTTGCAGCAAACGTTTCCTTGCCATGAACTCTTTGACGAAGGGGCTTAGAGTATGGAGGTTTGTTTTCTTGACATCATCTAGGTTTTCAAGTCTACATATAGGTGACCAAAAGCTGAAATCATGGTCTGGCCTTTAATGCGCTAAGGCTAGCATTTTATGAGACGCGCAGAAGTGTTGGGTAACAATTATGGTCCTCTTTGCATTTTAGGCTGCACATAGATCTTAATTATTACGCGGTTCTGACTCTTATACTCATAGAAAAGGGATCATCATCACTAGTATTGAACACCCAGGCCTGAAGGTCGGTAGAGGAACGTTGTATCGAGATGACTGCTACACGCCCTATGAAATTCATGTCTCTTGTCGCGGCACAGTTTATCACGTCAGTACGTGTGATGAAAACTGTACGGAGCGTCGAATCGTAAAGGCGCTCGAAGTGCTCAGCAGTGTCCAAGCAATCGATAGGTTATGAACACCAACTGCCCCATAATAGTGGAAAACATAGTAATTCCCAATTGAATGCACTGAAGACACACTAGTACAAAAGTAGTGCCTTGAAAGATGTTCGCAGTATTTTTCGGTGTGTCCTCACATATTATGAGCCAATAAAAAAGTGTGGGGCTCAAGATGTCTCAGTGGCCGAATCA
>JALIZH010014310.1:0-27268 GCA_030522465.1 Rhipicephalus appendiculatus | reverse complement strand
GTCTTTGTAACATCTTTGACGTCAGGCATAACTTTTCGGCCCACTGTTCGATGTCCGTGATGGGCTCGTGAGTCATTGCGGATCTATTCTGACGGAATTTATCCCAGTCGGTCCACTTGAACGTTTTGATGGTATCGCTTTCTAAAGTATCCGATAATTTGGTTTCGAGAATTCTGTGGTCGCTACCCAGGTGTTCGAACATGTTTTTCCAACTGGATCCTCTCGTGTTCTTCACCAATGTTAGGTCGGGTGTGGTGTCTCTTGCCAGCCCGGTTCCCATTCTTGTTGGGGAGCCGGGGTCGGTGATGAGAGTCAGGCCTGTCTCCTGTATGTCTTGCCATAATGCCTTGCCTTTGGCTCTCGTGTAGGCATAACCCCAAGCTTCATGCGGGGCGTTAAAGTCTCCCCGATAAGCAGAGGGTGCGAGTCCGCAGGGTCAGCGGCCCTTCTAAATAGGGTTAGGAAGCGTTGTCGTATGTGCGCAGGGTTGCTGTATAGATTAAGAATAAAAGTGCTGGATTGGCTCTTGCTTTTCGGTATAATTTCTACGAATACATGTTCAACTTGTGCTACTTTTATGTCATGACGAACGACCACTAAGCCTTTCCTGACCAAAGTAGTTACCGCGTGGTTCTCCCCAGAGGAGGGACCAATGGCTTGATAACCAGGAAGTTTGGCTAATTCGTGCGTCTCTTGTAACATTATTACGTCTGGTTTAGATTTGCTTTTAATGTGTTGTTGCAGGACAGGTTTTTTCGCGGCGTAGCTCCTGCAATTCCACTGCCAAATCGTCAGCTCGCCTCGTTTACCACGTTTGCCTATTTTGGTGCTATGGAGGACTGGGGGAGAGGTGGACTGAACGACCTCCGATACTGCCGCGGTGTTTGTAGCGGCGTTTTGAAATTGATTAGATGCGACCCCGATTGCGTGGGCCCCTGCGGAAGTAACTGGCTGGAGTTTTGCTACCCTGAGACTTAAGGTCGCTACGTTGTTTTCGAATTTGTCAAGTCTTGACATTATGGTCGAGAAGAAGACTATTCTTTATTTTCTTTTTCTAACCTCGCAGCGCGCCGCACGAGGAACGAGGCACATGCGCCTGAGCGCGCCATAACGTATAGGCGGCCGATGAAGATGACGATGGCCGTTAGAGGGCTCCCGTCCCCCCCCCTTTTATGAGAAGGGCAGTGATGCATTGGCGCCCAACAGACAGTCTTTGATGTCAGGCGATCGGCTAAATCCTGTGTTTCAGCGGCGGCAAAGAGGTTAAAAGCACATAACTCTGGCGCGGTCGCTAGGTAGGCGGGTTTGACTCTGTCGATCGCTACGACTTCTTCACGCCCGTTGAGCTCGATGGTGACAGTTTTTTATGCCCGGCTGAGCACCTTGAATGGGCCGTCGTATGGAGGCGTAAGGGACGGTCGGATACATTCACGCCGGACGAAAACGTGACTCGCGGTGGCCATGTCCTTGCTGACAAAAACGTCAGTCGACGATGCATCTCGACAAGGGCAAGGACGCAGGCGTGAGAAGAGGAAACGGAGTTGTTGGACGTAACTGTCTGGATCGGGCGTGGCGACAGTAGCCGGCGTGAGAAATTCGCCAGGGATACGCAATGTCGTACCATCGACCAACTCCGCAGCTGTGCAGCCAAGGTCTTCCTTGAAAGACGAGCGCACGCCAAGGAGGACGAGAGGAAGGTCTTCAGCCCAAGACGAATGAGCCTGGCGAGCCATCAACGCGGCTTTAAGTTGACGATGAAGACGTTCAACCATTCCATTTACCGATGGGTGGTACGTGGTAGTATGAATATGGCGGACTCCAAGCAGGCATGCCAGTTCGCGGAAGAGATCGCATTCAAACTGTCGGCCCCGATCGGTGGTAACAACACTGGGACAACCGAAGCGTGAGATCCAGCCACCGACAAACGTTGAAGCAACGGTAAATGCCGTTATGTCGGTGAGAGGAAACGCTTTAGGCCAGCGGGTATATCGGTCCACACAAGTGTGGATGTAGCGAGCACCTCGAGATGGTGAGAGTGGGCCAACGATGTGACTGTGAACGTGATCGAATCGAGCATCGGGTGGACGAAATGAGTGAATTGGTGATTTCGTGTGTCGTGTTGTCTTGGAGCGTTGACAGTGAAGGCATTCACGCGCCCAACGCCGCACGTCAGAGTTTACACTAGGCCACAAAGCGGGTCGTAATGAGACGCTGAGCAGCATGAAATCCGGGATGACTGGTGCTGTGGAGCTTGTTGAATATGTGACGGCGGAGTGCGAGAGGGACAAATGGTCGTGTTAGACCTCGTGACACGTCGCAGGTGATGGTACCCGAAGAAAATGGAAGGGGAACATCGGTCAGCGCCAGTGACGTGGTGGTTGAGCGGATGTCCCGAAGTTCGACGTCTGTAAGTTGCGCCGCGGCGATTTCTTCGAAGTCCAGTGTGGGCGCTGATATCGCGTCGATACAGGAGAGGGCGTCTGCGGCAGCGTTGACTGGGCCTTCAATGTATCGAACGTCCACGGTGAATTTGGAGATAAAGTTGAGGTGCCGTATCTCTGGTGCGGTATAAGTGTCGTGGTTACCGCGAAAAGCGAATGTTAAACGCTTGTGGTCCGTGAGGACGTGAAAGCTTGAGTCTTCCTGCACGTGTCGGAAATGTCGAATGCCTAAGTAGCCTATACCGCCAGCAGCTCACGACCGAAAGTGCTATAGCGCGTTTCTGCAGGTTTCAGTTTCTGCGAGAAAAACCCGAGTGGATACCTGCTGTTGCGTTGCAACTGCTGTAAAACCGCGCCGACAGCCGCACTAGATGCATCGGTGATAAGGCGCATTGGTGCAACATGCAGAGGATGCACCAGCAGTATGGCGTCTGCCAATGCGTTTTTAGCAGCTTGGAAGAGAGCTTCGGCGTCAGACGTCCAAGTCAGCGGCGAGGATGGAGCTTTTGTGGTCTTAAGTAGGTCGGTGAGCGGTATGATGATGCGGGCGATGTTGGGAAGAAAACGGCGGTGGAAGTTGAGCAGCCCAAGGAACTCGCGGAGCTTTCGGATTGATGTTGGGCGAGGGAAGTCGCGCAGGGCTTGAACTTTCTTGTAAACGGTCTGATGCCCTCGCTAGTCACACGGTGTCCGAGGAACCCAATGTCTTCGACACCAAAGACACACTTTGCAGGGTTGATGAGAAGGCCGTGTTCCTGGAGCCGAGATAATAGCAGACGCAAATGGCTGCAATGCTGTTCGGGGGGAAACACTAGCTACCAGGAGGTCGTCGAGATATGCAAATACGAATGGTAATCCACCAGTAACTTCGTTGATAAACCTCTGGAATGTCTGAGCAGCGTTTCGCAACCCGAACGGCATGCGACCGTACTCGAAAAGCCCAAATGGTGTCACAATTGCAGTCTTGGGGATGTCCGCTGGCTCAACCGGAATCTGATGGTAGGCCTTTACCAAATCTATTTTGCTGAATATCACCGCTCCCGCGAGGTTGGCAGAGAAGTCGTGAATGTGAGGGAGGGGATAACGATCAGGGACGGTGCGCGCGTTTAGAGCACGTTAGTCGCCGCACTGGCGCCAATCCCCTGGGTCACGCTTTGGTACCATGTGGAGAGCTGAACACCAACTGCTCGATGAAGAAAGAATGATGCCCAGTTGCAGCATGTGGTCGAATTCTGTTTTGGCGATGGCAAGGCGGTCTCCAGGAAGGCGTCTGGGTCGGCAAAATACTGGAGGGCCGCTAGTGACAACATGATGCGTGACGTTGTGACGTACCGGGAGCTCAAGGTTGGAAGGTTTCTGTCAGACTGGAAAGTCTGACAGCATTGAGGCGAACGTAGATGATGGTATTTGAGGCGCCGTTCCCGTGGTAGGCGTTGGAGGTGCGAGGATTCCTTGTATAGACATACTGGTCGTCGTGCCGACGAGCCGACGTGCGCGGAGGTCAACACTAAGGGCGAAGTGGGTCAGAAAATCAGCACCCAATATGGCCATGCGTACATCTGCAACAACGAATACCCATCGGAAGGTGCGTCGGAGACCCAAATCGATGGTAAGAGAGCGCTGACCATATGTGCTGATGGCAGAGTTGTTGGTCGCTTGAAGGGGCGCAGTTTGCGGAGAGCGTTGCAGGTCTAGTCGCACGGCAGGAACGACACTGACCTCTGCACCTGTGTCCACGAGAAATCAATGTCCGGCAATGCTGTCAGTGACGTAGAACAGGCGGCTTGTCGTATGGCAAGAGTCACTGGCCGCCATCAGTGGCTCTGCGGTATGTTTCCCTGCCAGCGACAAGGGGGACGACATTGACGTGCGCTGGCACCGAAGTTGCTGTGATACCAGCAGTATACGGGTCGACGAGAATCTGAACGAGAGCGAGACCTCGGAGACGAACTGCGACAGTAATAGCGGTCTCATGGGCGAGGGTGGGACGGTGGCCGTAGTGCATTAACTGTCTCGGCAAGGTCATCGATAAATTGCTCGAGGCGAGACTGCCGGTCTTCGAGTTGCGACAGCGGAGCGGTAGATGTTACCACATTACCTCTTGCTGAATAGTCAGTGACGCGATCGGCCAGCTCCGCCAGCTTGTCGAGGGGCAAGTTGTCTGGTGCGGTAGCTAAGGCAATAACCACGTTCTGCGGCAGACGCTGAAGGAACAGTTCTCGCAGTAGCGGGCTGTTTACGTCCAACCGACAGTCACTGAGAAGCAGCCGCATGCGACGTAGAAGTTCCGCTGGTCGCCGGTCGCCGAGCTCCTCTTCGTTGAGAAGCTGCTGGAGACGCCTGCGCAGAGACACAGACTTGCGTTGCAACACCGTCGTTTTAAAGTGGTCATAAGGGTTGGTTTCGTGGGGCGCGCCCGCAAGGTCGTGGAACTCCGCAACCGCTTCCGTTGAGAGTGCGGAGACAGCGTGGTTATACTTCGCTTGTTGCGAGGTAATGCGCAGAAGGGCGAAGATGGCCTCCACGTGCGTAAACCAGGCTGCATGATTCTGTGGCCAAAACGGCGGCAGGTGAATCTGCACTGTGGCGATGCCCTCTTTGCCGATCATCGGTCTGTCGTTCGTGGTCTCGTCCATGATGCAGTGCTCGCCTTGCGCTCACGTCCGGTCACCATGTTATAGGGACTGAGGTTAGGTCCTCTATAATAATGCGTGTGGCGGCGAGCAAAAGACCAGGGATCCGTTCAGGCCGATGGAAGGAGCAGAAGACTATTATTTATTTTCTGTTTCTAACCTCGCAGCGCGCCGCACGAGGAACGAGGCACATGCGCCTGAGCACGCCATAATTTATAGGCGGCCGATGAAGATGACGATGCCCGCTAGACTTAGCATGCAAGCAGTGCATGTTGCCATACCAAATGATTACCGCCATCGGGCAGCATAACTTGCTTGACGATGTTAGTCTGCCCCCGAAAATTGCCTAGCTGCACAATATAGCCAACGCGAAAAGCAGAGAGAAAGGCAGGAGATCAGCGAGCCGCAGTTTGTCTAAACAGCCTTTCGTTGGCGATGAAGCAATCATCACTAAACTTACAAAAGAGCCCATTCCGTTGTTCATTCTGCATTAACCGCAGCTCCCCTTCATTTTCAACTGACAGAAATTGGATTACATGTCGATTTAACGGTAATTCCGTTGGAGATTCCTCTGTAATGTGTCGCCCTGGAAAAACACCAAACTCCTGCACTCTAAAAAAACGTGTTCAGTGGTATCGGATTTGTTGCCATGGAAAGAGTCGGTCCCCTACGGAACAAATAATCTCCCTGTCTTGCAAATATTTTTAGATGCGAAGCATTTCTCAGAGAACATTGACGATTTCGAGCATATCTATCTATCTATCTATCTATCTATCTATCTATCTATCTATCTATCTATCTATCTATCTATCTATCTATCTATCTATCTATCTATCTATCTATCTATCTATCTATCTGTTCATCTATCTGTATAGCCGCCTACTAGTTTGTGCTCTCCGGATCGTATCGTAAATGGCATTTATACTAAAATGGTATGACATAACATGACTGTATGACGAACATATCTGACTGGTCATATAATGAAAATCATGCGTTACTTGTCATGAACGGCATAATTTACATGTCATGGCCGTGGTGCTCTCTAGCGGCCGTTTCGTTAACTCGATATATACCAAAACAGGTGACTAGACATTTCCGTAAGACGAACATGAATGACAAGTGTTGATTTGAAAATCATGGCATGTCATTTAAAGCATGACTTGCATGCCACGCTCAGTAGTCGTCTACTTGACGGCCAACGGAGATGACATTGACCGCGAGAATCGTTCTTGCCGCCATTTGGGAAGTGGGACCTGTAATTCAATTTTCGCAGGCAATAGGGTCATCAGCTTCTCAAATTAATGGAGAGTTGCGCCTAGTTTATGAACCTACAGTGATCAGTGAAGTAAACATCAGGAAATGGTTCCCATACTTCCCAAATGGCCGCACGATTTGCCCGACGAAGAGCGGAGCGACAGGGTCAGCATCAAGACCAAATAAACTGTTCAACAAATGGACCGAGAATTGCGATTAGATCGACGACTGGCAGCTTGTAGTCGGTCGGATGGATTTCCAATTCTTCACCGCTCTACAGTTCATTTGATTGTATCTGAAAAGCTTGTAATTCACACTGTGTGCATGTTGGGTGCCAAAAATGCTTACCGACAAACTTGAACAGCAAAAATTTTCAGGCGGCAGACTTTTGTGCAGAGGGACTAAAAGGAACTGGTGCAGCGGCACAAAACGCGCTTACAAGTTAACGATGATTAAATAAAAAAGCGAATTAGGGTTGTACTAAACTAAACGCGCTAATAGAAACTTTGACTATCGAATATTAATTTTATGGGAACCAAATGATCCTTACTTTTTCAATGACACTGGTATATAGAATCAAAAAAATAAAAATAAAAAATCAGAAAAAGACAGAAAACTCAGAGAAGAGAGAGAAAGACCGTAAACGAGGGAGAAAGAAAGAGCCAAACCGAGAAAAACGAAGAAGGCCTCCGAGCGTTGCACTTCATTCAAGCTTGGCACCACTGGAATTCTTGAGGCCCGTGTTCTAGGATTTAGGTGCACGTTGAAACCCCAGCTACTCAAAATCCCTGAAGCCCTTCACTACGGTGTAATAATAATAATAATTATTATGACACCACTAGTGCGAAGCTGCTTTAACTCTTACAAAGTTTATTTGATTAAGTTAATAAAACAATAACCTGCTACATTTCCTACACACTGATAAAACTCGGTCTAATGAAGCCTCATTTTACGAAGATCCCGATATAACAAAGAAACCAGCATTTCTCAGCAAATACTTATAAGGTTCATTGTTCTCACCAACCCGAGTTGACGAACTAACTTGGCCACCAAACCTGATCCACCGAAGTTTTTCCTGAAATACCTGAGTAGAAAAGCGGCGACTTGTGATTTTGACAGAGATGGATGTTTCGTCAATCCTGCCCTAGAACGCGTTTGCGTAAAAAACATTTAGGTGCCCTAATCAAGGCTCTCCAATTTCTGACGAGGTTACACGAAACGCCCACGAATGGACCAACCAACTCGCATTCGCTAGCGCTGTTACGTACAATTTGATGGTGCTAGTAGTATTGGCGTTGCTTTGTTTATTTCATGGTTTATGTAGCAGATGTGGTAGCCCAGATTGTCACCCCACATCTCTCACTCTCAGCTTGCTCGTACAGTCACTCTGGAGCAGTATATCTGGAGCAGGATATCAACGTCTTGGATTATTTCATTGGAGGACTGAACCCTCGCTCGTCTGTTGTCTGCTTTTTGCGCTGCCCTACATCATGATTGACCTATTCCAACTCGCCCAACAAGCAACGTTGCTAAGTTATATTTCACATCAAAGCAAACAAGCTCGCCAGCACTTCACAACAGATCAGACGATGCCGGTTCGCCTGAGTCCATTAGCTGTGATGAGCGGCCGCACCATAGCGCTGGCGCCCCGGGGAGCGCAGCTATGCTACGCCATGTTCGTACCAAGAGTGGACGATCCTGTACATATCACCAGAAGGATCTCGTAGCCATCCCGAATAAAGAATTGCTGAACGTCTCGTGAAACACAGATATTTCACGTTTTTATCAGATTGAAATCGGTCTACATGCACAATACCTCATGCACACATCCCTTTTGTGCGCTTAAAAGCTTGCCTGCCATATATATATATATATTGTCACGTGGTCGTGACGTCGACGAAGGCAGCAGGCGACGTGTACAAAATGAAACTGTTTATTAGGCCGAACTTGTGGCCGGTAAACAGAAAGTAGAATTACAGCAATACACGCTGGCACTGACAGCGGCGAACAGAGCGTCGGCCGGTGATCAACTGAACATCGTTGGAGCGCGCCGGCTTTTATGCATCACGCGTCGAACATTCTAGCCTTATCACTGGTCATCGCGCAAGCTCAGGAATAATCTCGAGTGGTCGCGTCTTGCGCGCAATCTTAACAAAACGATCTACAATAATCGCGAAGGTTCTAGAACAATAAGGCGCGGTTTGAGCTGAGCTTTGCTTCTTTGTGGGGGGAAAACCGAATACAACAAAAGTGAAAATAAGAATAGCGCGTGGCAATGCCCCCCTCTGAAAAGGCATCGTCCCGATGCTTAAAACAGAACACGGGGGAAAATGCATGCAACAATTAATCACAACAATAAAGAAGCAAAGTACAATAATTAAGCAATAAGTGCAGTCCTCTGGTTTGCTAACGCGCGTAATAGGGCTTGAGGCGCACGACATGGACGACTTCAGGTCGCGCACGGCGCCGTTGAGAGTTCGTTATGCCGTCCGGGAGGACCTCGTAGTCCAGAGCACCGAGACGTCGAAGCACCTTGTACGGCCCGAAGTATCGCCGAAGGAGTTTTTCACTATGACCACGTCGGCGTATCGGTGTCCACACCCAAACGCGGTCGCCGGCCTGGTATTCCACGAAACGTCGTCGAAGATTGTAACGGCGGCTGTCGGTCGTCTGCTGATTCTTGATCCGCAGGCGGGCGAGCTGTCGTGCTTCTTCGGCGCGCTGTAGGTAGGCGGTCACGTCGATGTTTTCCTCGTCGGTGACGTTCGGTAACATGGCGTCGAGCGTCGTTGCCGGGCTCCGTCCGTAGACCAACTTGTATGGCGTCATCTGCGTCGTTTCTTGCACGGCCGTGTTGTATGCGAAGGTCACGTACGGAAGGATGGCGTCCCACGTCTTGTGTTCGACGTCCACCTACATGGCCAGCATGTCGGCGATGGTCTTATTTAGACGCTCGGTCAGGCCGTTGGTCTGTGGGTGGTAGGCGGTGGTGCGGCGGTGACTTGTTTGGCTGTACCTGAGGATGGCCTGAGTTAGGTCCGCGGTAAAAGCCATACCTCTGTCGGTAATGAGGACCTCTGGGGCGCCATGACGCAGTACGATGTTTTCGACGAAGAACTTTGCTACCTCGGCGGCAGTGCCCTTGGGCAGGGCCCTTGTCTCGGCGTAGCGGGTGAGGTAGTCAGTAGCTACGACGATCCACTTGTTTCCGGAATTCGACGTCGGGAACGGCCCCAGTAAGTCCATGCCGATTTGCTGGAACGGCCGGCTAAGTGGCTCGATGGGTTGCAGAAGTCCGGCCGGCCTAGTCGGTGGTGTCTTCCGTCGCTGACAATATCGGCAAGTCCTCACGTAGTGGGTGACGTCGGCAGTGAGGCGAGGCCAGTAGTACTTTTCTTGTATCCTTGCCAGCGAACGGGAAAATCCAAGGTGTCCAGCCGTCGGGTCGTCATGCAAAGCATGCAGAACTTCTGGTCGTAATGCCGAAGGTACTACGAGGAGGGAGTCGGCCCGAAGTGGCGAGAAGTTTTTCTTTAGGAGAACAAACACCGTTGCGCATGAAAAACGACTCCAGTCCTCGTCTGAATACCTTTGGAGCCACGGTGGCTTTGCCCTCGAGGTATTCCATAAGGCCCTTGAGTTCCGTATCGGCGCGCTGTCGCTCGGCGAAGTCGTCGGCACTTATGGTTCCCAGGAAGCCGTCATCATTCTGGTCGTCCAGCGGCGGTGGGTCGACGGGGGCACGAGACAGGCAGTCGGCGTCAGAGTGTTTTCTTCCGGACTTGTAAACGACGGTAATGTCGAATTCTTGAAGTCTCAGGCTCCACCGTGCGAGGCGACCAGAAGGGTCCTTCAAGCTAGCTAGCCAACACAAGGCGCGGTGGTCGCTCACAACTTTGAAGGGCCTGCCGTAAAGGTAGGGGCGAAACTTTGATGTAGCCCAGATGATGGCAAGGCACTCCTTTTCTGTTGTGGAGTAGTTGGCCTCTGCCTTTGATAGCGACCGGCTACCATAACTGATAACCCTTTCCAGTCCGTCCGTCCTCTGCACAAGGACGGCGCCGAGTCCTACGCTGCTCGCGTCGGTGTGGACTTCTGTTTCGGCGTGTTCGTCGAAATGCGCAAGTAACGGAGGCGTTTGCAGGCGTCGTTTTAGTTCTTGAAATGCTTCCTCCTGCGGCGTTTCCCACTTGAACTCGACGTCGGTGCTGGTGAGGTTAGTGAGAGGCTCGGCGATGCGGGCGAAGTTTTTAACGAAGCGCCTGTAATAGGCACACAAGCCGAGAAATCGACGCACGGCCTTCTTGTCGGTGGGTGGCGGGAAAGCAGCGATGGCGGTTGTCTTTTGCGGGTCGGGGCGTACTCCGGATTTGCTTATCACGTGGCCCAAGAACAAAAGTTCTTCGTACGCGAAGCGGCACTTCTCTGGCTTGAGAGTGAGTCCAGACGTCATGATTGCCTGAAGTACAGCTTCAAGGCGCCGCAGGTGTTCATCGAAGTTCGAGGAAAACACAACGACGTCGTCCAAGTACACAAGGCAAGTCTGCCACTTCAAGCCAGCCAGTACAGTATCCATAACGCGTTGGAAGGTCGCGGGGGCCGAGCAAAGACCAAAAGGCATGACCTTAAACTCGAACAGGCCGTCTGGTGTTATAAAGGCAGTCTTTTCTCGGTCTCTCTCGTCGACTTCGATTTGCCAGTAGCCCGTCTTCAGGTCCATCGACGAAAAGTACTTCGCGTTGTGGAGTCGATCCAGGGCGTCGTCTATCCGTGGGAGGGGGTACACGTCCTTCTTCGTGATCTTGTTCAGGCGACGATAGTCGACGCAGAAACGTAGCGTCCCGTCCTTCTTCTTCACCAACACCACGGGAGACGCCCAGGGACTCTTGGACGGCTGGATTATGTCGTCGCGTAGCATTTCGTCGACTTGCTTCTTTACAGTTTCGCGTTCTCGCGTTGAAATTCGATACGGGCTCTGTCGAACTGGTCGAGCACTTTCTTCTGTAATGATCCGATGTTTCGCTACTGGGGTCTGTCGAATCCTTGACGACGATGAGAAGCAGTCCTTGAATTGCAGGAGCAGATTTTTGAGCTTGTCTTGCTTCTGCTTTGGGAGGCTGGGGTTGACGTCGAAATCTGTTTCGGGACCTCGATTCGTGGAAGAATGTTCGGCAGTATCGGAGAGGGCGAAAGCATTGCTGGTGTCCACGAATTTCTCGATGTTGGCGACCGTCGTACCAATGTTGAGGTGCCTATATTCGTGGCTGAAGTTTGTCAGTAGTACCTTTGCTTTGCCGTCGCGCAACTCGGCGATGCCTCTTGCGACGCAAATCTGACGGTTCACAAGCAGGTGCTGATCGCCCTCGACGACGCCTTCAAGGTTAGCGGGTATTTCGGTGCCGACGGAAATGACGACGCTGGAAAGAGGCGGAACGGTGACCTGCTCTTCTATTACATTCAAGGCATGATTCTCCAGCGACGTGTGGGGCGGCAACGCTACTTCTGAAGTCAGTGTTATCGACTCAGACCTCAGGTCGATGACGGCGCCGTGTTGACTTAGGAAGTCCATCCCCAGTATCACATCCCTGGAGCAGTGCTGCAGAATTACAAAGCTGGCGGGATAAGTCCGGTTATTGATGGTGACTCTTGCTGTGCAAACACCGGCCGGCGTTATTAGATGACCCCCAGCGGTCCGGATTTCAGGGGCCTTGCCAAGCAGTCTTTACTTTCTTCAATTTCGTCGCGAAAGACCCACTGACGACGGAATAGTCGGCTCCAGTGTCGACGAGAGCGGTGACGTTGTGGCCGTCGAATATTACGTCGATGTCGCTGGTTCGTCGTCGTGCGTTGCGGTTGGGTCGCGGCGTCGGATCACGGCTGCGTCGAAATGTTGTAGTGCTTCTATGCTGCGTCGTCAGGTTTTCTTCCGTCCGCGAGGTTTCGTCGGTAGGGCTTCGTCTGCTTGGCGTCGTGCTGCACAGGTCTCGTCGCGTTGTCGTCGTCGGCGGCCGCGGAGGATCTTCGGCATTTCGTCGAACAGCAACCGCACCTCCATCGGTTGCTGCCCTTAGTTTCCCGGGTACGGGCTAGGTGACCGGCCCCGGTTTGGGCCAGTGTACTGCTGGCGGTGCGGTGACATGTAGCGGCCGGGCGACGGTGAGCGGGAAGGTCGTCGGGGCGTCCACTGAGCTGCTGCGAGGTAGTCGGCGATGTCTTGCGGTCGTTCACCCCGCTGGGGACGAGGCGCGTTGACGGCGAAACCGCGTAGGCCCATCTGTCGGTACTGGCAGCGGCGGTACGTGTGCCCGGCTTCACCGCAGTGGTAGCATAGCGGGCGGTGGTCTGGGGCGCGCCAAACGTCGGTTTTCCTAGGTGTGTAGCGCTGGCCGCCGGGAGGACGGTAGGGCGTCGGTGGCGGTGGCGGCGACGTCTGGCGACGGAAGTGCTGCGGGGCGGCATCTTGGTGTGGGCGCGGAGGGGGGGACGTGACGGCGGGCAGCAGCAGCGTAGGTCATGGCTTGTGGCTGCGGTGGGGCTGGCTGAGGAACATTCAGTGAATGCTGAATTTCTTCTCGTACAACGTCTGCAATCGACGTCACTGCAGGTTGCGGAGAAGGTTCGAGCTTTCGAAGCTCTTCTCGCACAATGGCTCGAATCATTTCACGCAACTCGTTGGAGTCGAGGGCATGAACAGCCGCGCTGTCTTGAATACAGCGGCGATTGTACTGCCCGGAGCGCATTTCCAGTGTCTTCTCGATCGTCGTCGCCTCCGACAGGAATTCCTGGACGGTCTTAGGTGGATCCCGCATCAGCCCGGCGAAGAGCTCCTGCTTGACTCCTCGCATAAGAAAGCGAACTTTCTTGTCTTCGCTCATGGCAGCGTCGGCCTGGCGAAACAGTCGGGTCATCTCTTCCGTGAAGATGGTGACGTTTTCGTTGGGTAGCTGTACCCGTGTCTCCAGCAAAGAAGCGGCCCTTTCTTTGCGGGCCACGCTCATGAATGTTTCAAGGAATGCGCCACGGAAGAGATCCCTGGTTTGAAGTCCAGACTCCCGGTTCTCGAACCAGGTCCTTGCCGCGTCTTCCAGGTAGAAGTAGACGCGACGCAGCTTCTCTTCCGAATCCCAGTGGTTGAAGGTGGCCACTCGTTCGTACGTCTCCAGCCAGGTCTCCGGGTCTTCAAGCGATGCTCCATGGAATGTCGGTGGCTCCCTTGGCTGCTGCATCACGACCGTGGTGGGTGTTGGTACCGTGGCTGTCATAGTTGCCGCAGTAGTAGTCGTGGCCTTGGTGTTTCGAGTCTTATCCGGTAGGGGCCCGAACTCTGGATGTAGCCCTCGTTGCCTGCGGATCGCTCGCTGATCGAGGCTGGCGTCGACGTCTCCTTCACGACTGGGGCTGGGTTCACGACTTGACGGGGGCGTCCGGTACATGAACGAAGCAGCACCTCCACCAGATGTCACGTGGTCGTGACGTCGACGAAGGCAGCAGGCGACGTGTCCAAAATGAAACTGTTTATTAGGCCGAACTTGTGGCCGGTAAACAGAAAGTAGAATTACAGCAATACACGCTGGCACTGACAGCGGCGAACAGAGCGTCGGCCGGTGATCAACTGAACATCGTTGGAGCGCGCCGGCTTTTATGCATCACGCGTCGAACATTCTAGCCTTATCACTGGTCATCGCGCAAGCTCAGGAATAATCTCGAGTGGTCGCGTCTTGCGCGCACCTTAACAAAGCGATCTACAATAATCGCGAAGGTTCTAGATCAATAAGGCGCGGTTTGAGCTGAGCTTTGCTGACGGTCTTTGTGAAAAACCGAATACAACAAAAAATGAAAATAAGAATAGCGCGTGGCAATATATATATATATATATATATATATATATATATATATATATATATATATATATGTATATATGTATATATATATATATATATATGTTGTAAATAATCAATCGGCAGTGTTTAACCTGTTGTTAAGGTAACAGAAGAAAGAAATCCTCTAGAACAGACAATACCCAAAGCCGTTTGAAAGTTATGTCTAGTGGTCGTCCAAATATCTCTCAGTTATCTTCAACGCATCTCGGTCGTCAGTTACGTTACCAGACAACTGAAAACTGCCCAAAATAAAGCCGTTATTTCAATGAGGCAACAACAAGAAATAAGAAATAGTCGGCCTCGAGATATAAGCTGTTCCTAATGCAAGTTGCTAGAGCCCATAATTCAATTACTTGTTACTACTTCAGTTCTTCGTACCCATTTTATTCTCTCGCCAGCTGAGCATGGGTTTAGGCGAGGTATGTGGGCCGAAACGCTAACCGTTGAAGCAGTTCACGACTTTGGATCCGCCATGAGTGAGCGAATTTATGTCGATACATTGTTTTTCCTCTCTTACAAATAATGAGATGAAATTTTGCTCACGACACCAGAGTATAAATTTAGCTACATACTAAGAAACAAACGGGTTTGTAATTGATTATAAGCATATCTCGCACTCGGGCACCAATATGTTGTTTAGAAAGGTATTTCATCTAAAGTTCTATTAGTTGTAACAGCTGTCCTGCGCGACTCCGTACTGGGCCCTTTACTTTTTTTCTCGTTCCATTAATTGACTTTGCTGAAGAGTGCACCTGAAAACTTCGAGTGTATGCTTATTCCTGAGTACTCTTCTGCTAGTAGTGATGATAAGGTACCCTGAACGGTGAACCAAATCACATATTGAATTTGCGTGATACATAGTCAATCTGTATGAATTACGCTAAACGTGCGGTTTGATATTGTTACAAAAAATTCCCCCATCTGCCGCTAAAGGGAAACATGTGTGGATGCGAAGCAGCGGGGAGATAATTAGCTTGAGCGGGAGGAACGTCACCGCTCTCATTTCACGGCAGCGGTCCGGGCACTCATCGCGGCGCTGCACAGGAGAGAGAATCAGGCGCGCGCGCTCCATCATTTTCATACCGCGGAACTGCCGTGGCGCCCCCAGCGGAGTATACAGCTGTCACGCCACCTGTCGTGCGCGCCGCTCCGTAGAGGATCCCTAGAGGAGATGACGGGGGGGGGCCGTAGGAGAGGAGACAGAGGGGGAGGGGACGTGCATGCGCTGTGGGGGTGTGGGACGCGGGAGCCGCTCCTTACAGTAGATGATTCCTAGAGGAGAGAGGGGGGAGAGTACGCGCACGCGCTGGGGGGATGTGGGACGCCGGTGCCACTCCGTAGAGTAGAGAGTTCCTAGAGTACAGAGGACGTGCATGCGCTGTGGGGATGTGGGACGCGGGCGCCGCTCTGTAGAGTAGATGATTCCTAGAGTAGAGAAAGGGGGTGAGCGTAGGAGAGGATAGGGGGAGGGGACGCGCATGGGCTGTGGGGCGTGTGGGACGCGGGGGGGCCGCTCCGTAGAGTAGAGGATTCCTAGTGGTGGTGTGGGACGCGCATGCGCTGTGGTAGTGTGGGAAGCGGGACGCGGGAAGGCGGGACGGACTAAGCCCCCTCAAGCAAGCAAGATCAAGGAATGGAGTCAACCTGGGCGACAGACACCACCTGCCTAGCCATTGCTAAGCAGCCTTTCTGTGCTCTCGGCCACGACCAGGGGCGTAGCCAGAAATTTTTGTCGGGGGGAGGCACCACCTTGATTTCGGGGGGTGCACCTCCTTGAAATTGTCATTTTTCCCTATGTATGCCATGGCGAAAATAAAATTTGGGGGGGGGGGGCACGTGCCCGGTGTGCCACCCCCTGGCTACGCCACTGGCCACGACTCTGATGACTGTGGTAGTGGTTGATGGCCTTCATATTACTACAGTGTTCTGGTTCGCATAATGGGTGCTTCCCTACTTTATGAAAGTGGCGGGACGCGGGACGGCGGACGCGGGAGGGACAGACATAACCCCGAGCATAAGATGCTTCGCATCTAAAAAAGCGCACGTTGATTTTTCACTATTAGGCTTATGGTAACCAAATTATGCCAGTTTAAGAATACTTGTAAGCCTTCACATAACAAATGATCTACGGTGGAACTGACACATTAACCACGTTGCTAATATCACCATGACTAAACTACATTGTTCGAGTCGATATCTTCCTAACTCATCTAAGGATACTGCACCTTTTGCGTGCCCGTCTCTGGTTTTAGCTCCTCGGGAAGATGGCAATAAAATATGCGACCCATTTACCTTATGTTAATAACAAGAAACTGGAAAGCGAGAAGAATAATGCTGTGAAGTTTATCCTCACTCAGCATGGTGTTACGTTCACCACTAAGCTAGAAGGTAGATCAGGTTTACGTCGGTTACCAGCCGCGAACGACGTTATTCGCCTGCGTTTCCTGTTTAAACTTGTGAAAGGCGATATAGACAGCAACACTTACGAATATTACGCGTTTTTTGAGGCAGAGAGCGAGAAATCATTTTGCTTTGCTTTCTCTTCAAACAAAAAAACAATGATTCAAATTGCTCTTTATTTCCTTGGTCAGTGGCCGAGTAAAATGACCTTTGTAGTACGTGGGTTGAAGTGGATGCCGTCGTTTGGCTGCAGGCGTTCACTTAAAATAGTTCGTGAAGTATATTCCTTGTTATTTATGTTTGTTTCGTGTTTTCCTTTTAATGGTTCGTACTTCCATACTTGTATTATTAATAATGCATCTCCCAGAAATGTTTTCCTTCGTTGCATCGCTATTTTAGCATGTAGTGGCGACAATTCCACCCCACTACGGCCCCTGTCTAGGAGATAGTGTTGTAAACTTATAAATGAACCCTAATAGGTGGTGAATGTGGAGTGCTCCGCAAGTAGCTTGATGTCCCTGGATGCTAGCACAATGAAAATTTCTGCCGATGTAGTCACTTTCAAGCAAAGAATTTAGCGAGTAGAATATCCACACCCACCGTGGTACCCTCTATTCCTTCCCCCTCACATTACACCTTGCAGAGTTGGCTGACGAGCTCAGAACAGCAGAAACAGCGTAGGCTTCCCTATTGCAAAAACCAGCGCCGTTCCAGCGCCCCCAGCGTGACACCAGTACGTTGTTTGGCACTGGATCACACTGGGAACACTCGTACACGCTGGGATTCACTGGCACTTCGGTGAGCGCACTGGGACAGAGCTGGGTCGCACTGGTAAGGGCGCTGGCTTGGTTGCTGTGACGCTGGCGCGTACTGGGAAGCGCTGGAAACGCTGGAATTTTCATTGGAGTGCGCTGGTGCACACTGGAGCTTGCACTGTTTCTTCCTGTGCGGCATGCAAGTTTCTGTAGTGTATGCGGCGGATTGTTTCGGTATCTTTGAATATAGATTGTTTGATTCGATGGTACCAATGGATGCTACCCTAACAGGCAGGCCCATAGCCAGGAATTTTTTTGGGGGGGGGAAGGGGGGGGGGGACACTTGTTGAAAGCCTTGAAAACACTGATTTTTATTATTTTTCCTCGGTAAAACATCCCCTTCCATCCGAATTTCGAGGAGAGGCCCGGGCCCCTAGCCCCCCCCCCCCCCCCTCCTCCGGCTACGGGTCTGCTAACAGGCACCAAACATTTTCACTTCTAGCTTGGCAGAGAAAGAGAATGATAAGCGCAAGACGTGACATATGCGAAATCACCGTCATTTTTATTTTTCCCTATGCAATGCAGAAAAAATTGCGTTAATAACACAAAGCAGCCAACGCTGATTATTTAGCTTTTTAGCTTGCTTTTTTTTTCTTATTCACGCAGAGTCAATAACTGCGTTAATTCTTGCGGAGCACGTAGCAGCGAGGAATGCACGTTTTGTGCATGCGCCACACATATACCAGTCTGGCATCAGGGATGGGTTGTTGTAATGATCCCATTTTGCAGTGTTTAGAAGTCTGGAGGCGCCGGTCCTACCAGAAACAGCAAATCGTTACATCGCCGCACAGTTGGCGAGAAGCAATTGAGCTCTGGCTTCGCAACTCCACCCAACGGAGGCCAGAAAAACAGCCACCGTTCGATAACCACACCGGAAACGCATCTCTGGCAATGTTTGCCCTTCCACTTACTTCAGCTGAACTTTAGTTAACCATTCGAAAGGTTCCGAAGCTTGAATGCAGAAACTTCAACCATCGCAACTCAGCTGTGCTGAGACCGGTCCTACCCAGCGAGACTCCCAGCGAGCGTTAGGCCTAGTGTGCCGGCCGTGTCCGTCTACATGTTACCGGCGCTTCGCGCTTTAAGTACACGCAATTCTAAAGCGTAAGGATTACTGTAAAGTACAGTTTGGACATTCGTTAACCTAAATGAACCATTTTTCCTCGTGTACAGATAGAATCACACTTGTCTAGAGCAGCGGAGCGCGTGGCTGTCGACGCTGTTGTTGGCCGCAGCTTCTACCTCGTGTTAGCTACAAGCTTCTTTTCATGCTTGAATTATAGCACAAGGGCCTAGCATGCGGTAGGACCATATTTGGTATCATTACGGCGTCAGTCTTTGCATATTTCTGCAGAAAACGGCAGCTGCAGCGGCCGTCTGGGCGCTCTAGACAAGTTTGATTCCGACTGTACGTGTGTCCGTACAAGGAGCGTGACCATCGAAGCGACGCGCTTTCAGCAACGCGCACAACCTGTCACCGAAAGCTGCCGGCCGCACTAGCCGGTACTTCTCGTGACTCATATGTAAGAACGCATAATTGTCAGCCGGTAATTTGGTATGCCTTAGTGAACTAACATACTGACATATTCCTTTAGCGCATTGTATTTGTATTTAGTTGAGCGGTTTTTTAGTTATAGGTATCGATAGAACTGCAAATCTGTACACTGGCACGCCCGCTGTACTGGCGTATCGTCGCTTGCGCGATAACACTACGCACCTATTTATCGAACTAGTCATCATAAAACCTCTGTAAATGTTGACCAGTAGCAACAGCGAGAAACGGCTATTAAAAAAAAATCGGCAGTAACAGCCAGCAAACTTTGCCTGCTCTAGGTCTACTTCATATTTTTCGTAGTTAACATGTGAATTCTTAAAGAAACTTGGCGCTCTTGCCATTATCGGCATGTCATTCAGTACCGCCCGCCGTTCGTTCGTGTCTAATTGTTATTTGAAAGGAAGATCGCGTCTATCGTGACTATGCGACAAGTAAACATGAAGTTGAACGGCGTGTTTCTTGGTTAAATAGTTGTTTTACGCACAATTCTGCATGTTCCGGCGTGGCGTAGTGGAGAGAACACTCAGTTCGAAATCAGGAGGTGGCCCGTTCGAATCCTCCTGACCGACACTTTTTTTTATTCCATTAATGCGTTCTATATCACTTCTTTCACTAATATATTTATTTATGGCAGATAGGCACCGCTATTTCAACGCTGTAGAGCCGTATTGCACGGGAGTACCAGTGCCTCCCAGTAAAATGCCTCTTCCAGCGTCCCAGTATCCAGCGAGATACTGGGCCCATAATCCGGCATGGCACTGGACGCTGATACCCAGTGGCGCTGGATTTTGCAATAGGCTTATCCTACGGACACGTGCAGTGGCGCGAGTTAGTGGGGCCCTGAACTAAGGGCGCCAGCCTAAGGAAGGTGAGGGCTATTAATAAGGTGAGGGCGCCAGCCTTCACTTTCCAAAAAAAAATTTTATCTCTCTTGGAAAAACTTCGCCGCTCCCCTCTGTAATGAGCCGTAATCTCATGAAACGTAAGGAGAGGGTCACTGTGCCCAATAGTCTCCGAACCCGTAGAGGTCCCACCTCCGTCGCGGTGCGTGAGTTCTCGCGCTCGGCGGTGGGCTATCTCATTGGGGTTCAAGCGACCCGGCAGCACGTCATCTCCCATGTGGGCTGGGAACCAAGTGATGTGATGCACAGTTTCGGCTACTGACTTCTTTTTGTAGAATTGCTGCCGCTTCTTTAGCTACGAGGCCCGAGGCGAAGGCCCTGACCGCCGCTCGGGAGTCCGTGTAGGTAGTAGTTCGTTGGGGGATCTAGCATTGCGATTGCGACGGCAACCTGTTCAGCCACATCGACCATGCTAGTCCTTACCGAAGCTGCGGAGAGAAGTTCGCCCCTGTCGCTAACTGCAGAAACAGTGAATTTACCCGTGCATCCATACTGGGCAGCATCCACAAAAGATTCAGTACCTGTCGTCTTCCTTAAAAACGCCTTAGCTCGCGCTACTCGCCTTCCCTTATTGTGCTGCGGATGTACGTTTCTAGGAAATGGATCAACGACGTAGGTGCCTCTAACCTTAACGTCAAGTTGAACCACCTCCCCCTTGCTGAAGCTAGGTGGAAGACCCGCTGCCTCTAGAAGACGTCGGCCAGCCCTATTTCCATCTCCCCATCCAAAACTGAGTAGATCACAATCTTGTACGCTAAGGATGCTTCAGACGTGTTCGTACCCATCGAGAGGTTTCCTTAGCAGGCTCCACACAGAGATAGATCCGCATTGCCCGGATTGCGGGGAAGATTTCTCTACTTTAGCCCACATGCTCTGGCAGTGCCCTGTGTTACAGGACTTCAACAACAGCGAGGACTGGGAGAAAGCCATCACGAGCTCAAAATTGGAAGACCAGTCTAAGGCTGTCCAGAGGGCCCGTGAGAGAGCGGAGAGGCATGGCCTCCCGGCTCCAACATGGGATTAGCCGACAGCAAGCCAGGGGTCCTCTGTAGGGACCTCTCTTTATTAAGGTCCTCTCAGGACCTTAATAAAGTTCCTTGTCTGTCTGTCTGTCTCTCTAGTAGTCCATGCCGGATGATTTCTTTCGCGCCAAGTGCTACGCGGTGCATTGACGTCTTTTCCTAAACATAGTATATCACCGCATATTGTGCACTTACGTGGAAAATCGACAACCCGGGTGAACAAAGGTCAGCTTACTGTCCGACGTAGCATAGGTACTGACATTAGAGCAACGTCTTTTTTAACAAAACAAAGGGCACGCCATGCTGCGGTGATGCGCACTTTGTACGCCGAGGTCGTAGGCGCATTCCTTCGGAGTCGAGAAGCTCTTGAAAGCGTGCTCCAATGTGCGCTGACTGGATCAGCACACTGGAGCGTGCCGATCTGGCTGTATTAAGGCAAATCAAGAGTAATAATATAGTTATATCTGGGGTTTAACGTCCCAAAACCCCGATATGATTATGAGAGACGCCGTAGTGGAGGGCTCCGGAAATTTCGAACACCTGGGGGTTCTTTAACGTGCACCTAAATCTAAGTACACGGGCCTCAGACATTTTCGCCTCCATCGAAAATGCAGCCGCGGCGGCCGGGATTCGATCCCGCGACCTTCGGGCCAGCAGTCGAGCGCCATAACCACTAGACCACACTGGCGGGGCGCAAATCAAGAGTAGGAAGCCAGAGCGCTGTAGTCACGCTTCAATGCGCAACCACGCTAAAAGTGAACGAGCCTCTACATATGTAATGTTTATTGCCTTGGCATAAAAGCGGATGGTGCACCACAAAACACGGTGCGCCGACATTTACCAAGCATGCACTCTCAAAAAAAAAAAAGTTTGTGTGACTCTTTTCGGGGAGTTCTGACTTGCCACCCTTACGACTCTCTTTAAAGAGGAACGGTGGCTCTCTTGGTGGGTCAGGGTCGGCGCGCTCTAGGAGTGTCCTGGGACCCTCTTACGAAGAGTGAAAGGACTCTTATGCGAACGATCACGTACTACTTTTGAGGGAGTCAGACGACTCTTGCCGGTGACGCTCGTACGTGGGTCAAACGCCACCCACCGAAGCGTCAAGCGACTCTACGGCTATTTGAAGCTACTCAATTGACCCTTGCTTTGCGTTTGCGCGACTACTCTTGTAAATAGTGAAGTATTCATTTTAAGCAACTCCAATAATACTTCATTGACGAGATTAACTAAGCGCCAGAAAACACGCAGCATGCAAGAGACACACAAGGGACAAGCGCTACTTACAACTATGCACCAATTAGACCAACTAGGTCAATATGCACCCACTAGGCCCTCAAAAAGTCCTTTTAAGCCAATAATATTTGCCGTTTCACCCAGCGACTGCAAAAAAAAAAAAAAAAGTTCAATTTATCTTTATTTTAATACAACTCGTCAAAGCAGCACACCATTTCCAGCAGAGTATTATTGAAAGCGCGAAGAGATGTTCTGTGATTTTCAATGAAGCTGTTGAGGTATTCCTCATTTACATGCTTGTATGAGTATAGCCAACCAAAATATGTGACTGTGATGTGCATAGTGTCACGTCGTGCAAAATAAACTGCAGATGTCGGCATTATGTTTCCATATTTATTAGATGTGAATCATCTTATGGCGAAGCTTAATCTGGTGGTCGTGGTTGTGGTGGTGTGCGGCGTGACCACCCTTACTGCGCATGCGCAAACCCTTTCAAAAAAAATAAAAATAAAATCCTCCTCTCCCCTTCTCTCTCCTCTAGGCAACCCTCTCCGCGGCAACCACACCCTCACTGCGCATGTGCCTCCCCCTCCTCTCTCCCCTCCTACGCTCCCCCCTCTCTCATCTAGGCATCCCTGCCCGCGGCGTCCACACTCCCACTGCGCATGCGCGTCCCCCCCTCTCTCTCCTCTCCTACGCTCCCCCCTCTCTCCTCTACGCGTCCCTGCCCGGGGCGTCCACACTCCCACTGCGCATGCGCGTCCCCCCCCCCCTCTTTCTCCTCCTACGCTCCCCCCTCTCCTCGCCTCGTGACGCCGACGCAGGCAGCGTCTGCTAGCGAGCTTCTTGGTTGAAAAAACCGACTGCTCGCGCTGCACAACCGTTCACTGGCCATCCCGTATATATGGCAATGGATCCTGACCGGCAAGGTGGTGCTGGTGGGAGATTTCTCCTGTGCGTTGTCTAACGATAAAAAATTCGCAGCGTGCGCGTTAACTAAAGGCGGACTGCGGGTCTCTGTGTCCAGTCGGAGTCTTGTGTCTCTCATTGCCCATTAGCAGCGATTGGCATGTTCCAGTAGGAAACACCACTCCATCACTGCGTGCTTTGCGCCTCCCCAGTTTTCTCTCCTGCGCAACATGCGATGAGCGCCAGCGTCAACGTCGCCGCCAGTGTATGCGTTAGCGCCCGCTGCTTCGCATCTACACATGGTTCCCTTTAGCGGGAGATGGTGTAATCTTTTTTCTTATGATTATGAATAAATCAAAAAGTCGTGAAGCCTAGAGGAATCAGAGTTGTGACTTGCTATGTTTTCGCTCCTGTTCACCATGAGCAGCCATAGAAAATGGTACCTGAAAAGGAGAACGTGATATCATGATGAAAAATCGGAATCGTAGTAAGTGTTCGCAAACCTACACAATAAGTCATTTACACAATCTTAGTGAAGGCTCACAACAAACGCAAACAGGCATGGTTAGGAACAATCTTTTTGTGCCGTTATCGTGCAAAAAAAATTCCAAATAATAGCTTTTGTAACCTGTCTCTTGGGGAGAATCTTGCAGCACAACATTATGTCAGCCTCTTTTTAAACAACAAACGTAATTGGTTTAGGCTCCATTGCGTGGGTGACACTCACCTCTTTTCCTATGTCGTCTTGCCCAACCAGGGGAAATGTAGGACGTACTGCCTCGTTGACAGGGCGAACGCCGCTGTTGACTTTCCCATCACTAGCAGTTAGGCGCCAGGCCATATCGACACCTTCGATTCCCCGAGTGTGGCTGTCAACTGGAGGGAAGAGGCTGGAGAGCGATCCGGATATCTGGGAATAACCAAAACACAAACAAACAGACTGATTAGTTTTAATTAAACCACCGTTTGTACAACGCACCATTACTGTACCCACATCTAACACGAGTGTTTCGTTTTAAATAATTTCGCAACGAAAACAAATTTTTTACGTAAAAGAAAGAGGAAACCTCGCTTCGCAATAGGCGTCGGTTATGCACGAATGAAAGCACTCCTTCTGTGAGAAATCGCTTCCAAATGTTATTTTAGAATAAGCCCACCTTTGCGCCCGCATATTCCGACCCCAAGCGCATCCTTTGGCAGTCAGTGGCACGCCGTGAGCGGTTACTGACCGCGGGCTTTTCAAACGTAACCCTCTTTAATAATAACTTGAATCCTTGCAAGTACGAGCGCCCGAACGACACCAACGCGCGAGGACACCGTCAAAGTTTACATCAGACATGGCATATGCTGGAATTACCGCACATAGCTCGCACAATTACGTATACTCCCTCGATTCTCTTATAACGCCGAACGTCATCGCAGTTGTAGGCAAAGCACGAAAACAGCAAACAGAAACGGGGGAAAAGAGCACACGGCGGTGGCCGCAACAACGCGCGCCGTCCAAAGTTTACAGCTTTTAACGATACCGGCGAGGCGTGACTACCACGTACGTGATAGAAGCATGATATTATATCTGCACATGAAACTCCCCGTTTTCAAGAAAACAAAAACCATTATATACAATGCGTTTCTGTACGCAGACCTTTTTTAACACGAAAGTGTTTTTTGCCGGGGTCCACCACGGCTCCTGGAAAAATCTAGAAGAAAATAAATTACACCATCTCCCGCTAAAGGGAACCATGTGTAGATGTGAAAGCAGCGGGCGCTAACGCTTACATTGGCGGTGGCGTTGACGCTGGTGCTCATCGCAGCGTTGCGCAGGACAGAAAACTGGGGAGGCGCAAAGCACGCAGTGATGGAGCGGTGTTTCCTACTGGAACATGCCAATCGCTGCTAATGGGCAATGAGAGACAGAAGACTCCGACTAGACACAGAGACCCGCAGTCCGCTTTTAGTTAATGCGCACGCTGCGAATTTTTATTGTTCAACAACGCACAGGAGAAATCTCCCACCGGCACCACCTTGAGGTCAAGATCCATTGCCATATAAACGGGGTGGCCAGTGAACGGTTGTGCAGCGCGAGCAGTCGGTTTTTTCAACCAAGAAACTCGCTAGCAGACGCTGCCTGCGTCGGCGTCGCGAGGCGAGAGAGGGGGGGGGAGAGAGAGAGGGTGAGACGCGCATGCGCAGTGGGAGTGTGGACGCCGCGAGCAGGGATGCCTAGAGGAGAGGGGGGAGCGTAGGAGAGGAGAGAGGGGGACGCGCATGCGCAGTGGGAGTATGGACGCCGCGGGCAGGGATGCCTAGAGGAGAGAGGGGGGAACGTAGGAGGGGAGAGAGGAGGGGAGGCGCATGCGCAGTGAGGGTGGTTGCCGCGGGGAGGGATGCCTAGAGGAGAGAAAGGGGGAGAGGAGGTTTTTTTATTTTTATTTTTTTGAAAGGTTTGCGCATGCGCAGTAAGGGTGGTCACGCCGGCACACCACCACCGGATTAAGCTTCGCCATAAGATGCTTCACATCTAAAAGTTCCGTCACCGGGCGTCGTACATTTCCACCTCTCGCTCCGCAACTTGCGGCGCCAAACCACTCGGCCACAGGAGCGTATACGTACCCCTGCTTGCTAACGGCAAGCAATTTATATACACCATATACTGTTGGCACTCCTCGGGAGCTCGTCGACTTCATCTCGTTTTTGGTCATCACAAACGACATGGCGTGAAGGTGGCACGGAGTGCGCGCTCAAGGGCGCGCCTCTCGCTGCGATGAGCGCGCGCCTACACGGGGCGTGGTCGATCGTGCGCGCGCGCTTATCTCGATTTGTAGGTCTCGTGCGTCCACCGCAAGTTTGCTATGAAGTTACAGTGGTTAAAGAGTGCACGAAGGTCACTTCGCTCGCCGCAGCGGCCGCGTTTACGAAAGTAGCGCGCTGCTCACACACAAAGTAACAGTTGTGACAGTTGTTCGCGCTTGTCCTGTGTATAATTGTGCGATCGTTTTGTGCATCTTTCTTTGTGTTAGAGCAGCGCGCTTTAGGTTTCGAGCTGTGACAGTCCGCGCTCATCCTGTGTATGTTCGTTTCGTGCGTCCTTTCTGCTTGAGGTGCGCCCAGGGAGTTTCGAGCTGCTTGCCGTTCGTCGCGTAATATTAGAATTGGTTGATTCTAGCATTCATTCCTTCGGCCTTGTGGCGAAACAATTTATTGCTCTCGCATTCATTCCTTCGACCTTGTGGCTGAACAATGAAGAATAAACGCTCAACTACCTGTGTGAAGGCACGTTTCACTTTCGTGATATACCGATTCCGATGACAGAGGGATCAGCCATGTTTCTTTTGTTTCATGTTTCCGCGAGCGGTAGGGCGCTGCACACCCGAGTATCGATGGAAATGCTAAAATGACGAGGCCAAAGCGCATCTAAAAACGATATCAAGCACCTTAAGCAGTAGAGACACAATGTGCGATCAGCAAGTAATTGCCCCTCGATAAGTCATTCCACGACTCAGTTTATGAGTGATACAATTACTTACACAACAACGCCCTGCAGCAGTCTTAACCTCGTTAAGTGACAGTTTTAATTGGGCACCTGCAACAGCCCCGCGGACGAAGGCTACAGTTAAAAATGGCTGGCATCCTACTTCTTCAGAGCTGTTTTAGACGCCCAGCTAAAGCTGTGTAATTAGCACCTACTAAAATTGCACACTCACCGTGGACAGGCGCACGTTGTCCGTGTCCGCAGCTCCATGAATATTCCCCATTCCAAGCGTTACTTCGAGCACGTAGCCTGGCGTGACCGTCCGCCGAAGATGCGCATGTTCGCTCTACCTCAAAATTACAAGACGTGCGACCAGCACAACCGACGCAACGCAGGTCGTGGGTTCGACTCCCGAGTCTTCCGAATTAGCGAAAGTTTTTCTTCTGGTATTTGTCTTTGTATTCTGTTCGTGTAAATTTTAACAACGTCATATCTGTGACGGAAATACGTCAGTGAAGTCTTGCTGGACCCCGGCATAAAATACTTTCGTGTTAAATGGACGGGATATGCGCTACTGACAACTGAATCTTTATTTCCGAAACGTATTTAGACAGCAAGGAAAACAGGAAACATCACCAAAAAACCGTATCAGAAGCGTAAGCCCACGTCAAGCCTACATCATTGAAATACGCGATTTTCTTAGCACTTAGAGCAATGGAGGGCGCGCTGACCCAATGGGCATTTTCAGCAATCAG
>JALIZH010014309.1:100000-109367 GCA_030522465.1 Rhipicephalus appendiculatus | reverse complement strand
CTCTTTTAGGTGATTCCTGCCTTTCCAAATAACCCTTATTAAAGATGAGCGTAACCTCACTTTCAGAGATTCACACCTGGCACAACTTTCCAGAGAATATAATGATCTCCAAAGCGAGGTGACATGTATGTTTAAAGGGAGTCATATACGTGCCAACTCAGCGCCCTCCATAACGGTAGACGGGCTTTTTTATTCTTCATGAAAGGCAATGTTTGAAAAAAGAATCACTCGTCGAAATTCGTAAGCAATATTTGATCACATAAAAACGAAAACTTTTGTGTTATGACGTGCTCCTTGTTATTCATTTATTTTTTTATTTACTGTTATCGGTTCTGCGAATTACCGATACCTCCGCCGCCACCTCGCAGGTGGCGGCGGAACAAGTTCAACTTCTTCAAGGAACGTGGCATTCCTGGCCCCGAACCGAGCCTCATCTCGGGAAACTTCTTCCAGCTGTGGAATCAGGTGAGGAAAAAAAATAGAGCAACACCTATACTCGGTGAGAACCTAAGAAAAAGTGTCAGCTCCACCCCCCAGCCGTCGCCGTCCCGCCCATAAAGAATTTGCAGAAATGTAAAATTAGATGGCGCTTAGTCACTTCCGTGCCGTCAAGCATTTTTCGATTATTTCGGATAGTTGACTTTTCCGCACAGACTCACGTTTGTATCTCTGGTATTATGTCAGAAACTTGAGCGTCCTGGTGAATCTGGTCAGGAATTCTATCGTGAGTGCTCAGCCAAACGTAATGTTTTAGGAAATACCGACGGACCTTTACCTTTTAGTATGCGTAGTGTTCACATTAGTCTAGAAGGAGTACTTACCGGTCGAGCGAGATCCAGTTGGCCGGCTGTCTTTCGCGGCTAAAGGGCAGGCGCACCGTGGCCCTGTGGGTGGGCTTACATTTCTTCTTATGTTGCAACCGAGTCTAGAGTTCACTAATGATAGTGATGGAATGTGTGATTATATAGCGATGTACATTGGAGACGAATGCGAAGAGGGCCATCGAAAAGCTGTGTAAACGACAGGAAGTGTTTTAAGTGAGTGTAAACATATCCATCTAGGTGTATGCTTGGTCACTAGCCTACATCGAACATTGGGCCTTAGGGGCAGCCCTGGAGAGGTAAGCACGACCACGATAGAGATGAGTAAGATATGGTTAGCGGATTGGTGGCTTAAAAGTAAATGAGAAACAGAATAGTAGGAAAACCAAGCCTACTTCACCATGAAGCGCTGAAAGTTAAACTATGAATTGATACGCTTTTTTTTCTCTATAGGAGAAAAAGTTTAGCTCAAGTATAGCATGCATTAGGCAGAATTTCAAAATATTGAGCATGTTGGCACGCAAGTCACCGCCACTGTAATAAAGCCTAAAAGGGACGCTCATAGCATCCATCCATCCGTTCGTCCATTCATCGAAACAACAAAAAGGCTATGGAAGCTGACGAAAAAGGAAGAAACGAAATCAGAAGAGAAAATCTGCGTGGTCCCGCAAGCGGCAACGCTTTGGAATTTAAAGCTCTTGGTGGTTGCCGGAAGGCAAAAATAAAAAAAATATAGCGGAACAAACATTCGCGTCAGAATAAGGTGTGTGTCTGCGGCGTTATATAAATGGAAACCGCTCGGCACATTGCCAGGATAGTCCCGCGCAAGGCGTGCATCTTTCAGAGAATCTGGGAGAGCATTAGCTTATTCGCGACATTAAATGGTCAGAAGACTCTAATAATTTATACTTCAGAAGCGTGAAAAGATGGGCCGGTCGGTTCATGTTTAGATGCGAAAAGAAACCAGCGAAACTCAAGACACGGAGGGTGTGTGCTTTATTGTGCCTTGATTGGCGACGGTGTGTGCTTTATTGTGCCTTGATTGGCGACGGTGTGTGCTTTATTGTGCCTTGATTGGCGACGGTGTGTGCTTTATTGTGCCTTGATTGGTGACGGTTTGTGCTTGATTGTGCCATCTTCTATCGTCCTCGTCTTGAGTTTCGCCGGTTTCTTTTCGCATCTAAGTAGATAATTTATATGCCCACGACTTTTAATATTTCCATCTTTTTTGCATGTTGTTCCTACCAGGATACAATCAAGGTGTTGGATGAGTGGTCAAATACCTACGGCGACATTTACGGGTGAGACGAATGGCTTTGTCTTCTTAAGGGGAGATGCGAGTCGAAAAACGCAAGTTTTTTTCCAAAAAATTACATATTTTTGTTTTTATTTGCTTCCACAAGTTTAGTTTCTCTACTTTCACGACAAAAAAACTGAAGATTTTAATAAAACTCGAAGTAGGTCAAAATCGCTTTTAAAGAGCACAAGGTGGCTACTGAAAATCTAAGAAGTCCTGATTGTCTAGAGTCCCCTGGAAATTGTCACCTGGCTGCTTGCCATTGCATTTCGCATGAGGGGTTCACTAAAGCCACATGCTCAAAATAACCATGATTGCCAAGCTCTCATAATGGATTAAATCATCTTAAATGACAAATCTTTTCCGCATTATGAGCTTTCACTAATACCTTTAAATTCGTTTTTCTCAAAATACAATTCTGGGCAACTTCATGAAATTTTACATCATGTTTTTGGTACTTCTGATAGCCCGATCGGGATGAAATTTTGCCCACATATTTCTTAACATGCGCAGAGTGCAAGTTTCACTTTAAAACTTGATATCACCTAATATAATTATTACGAACCTAAAATAAGCAATTAGTATGGTCTGAGCATTCTAAGGCTTCTCACATTACAATTTTTCTTGTCAATTAAAATGTCTTATACGCGCTTTCTTGATAGTTATTTGCATTCTACAGATAATGTGGAGCAATATGAGCCAATAATGGCTCAGAACGATAAACATTTACTGGCAAAAGAAGAGTCTACAAAAAGAACTGTATTTTACACATTGTCGTGGCAAAAAACGAAAACTGTACAATATACTATAAATCTAATCACAGGTTTGAAATCAGCATAAAATCTTGTATATACAGCAAAAATTTCACTGCCTTAGACTACAGATTAACGCAACTTTTTTTTCCGAATCGCATCTCCCCTTAAGCGTAATCGACATATGGACACGGTTTCACTATAACACGCGCATCTTCAATTAAAATAGGCTAATAATGTTTCACGCCCCAAGAACGTCCTCGACACCACAAAACTTTACCATTCATTTTTTCCTTTTATGCAGAAGACAGTGTTTCGAACCATTTACAAAACAGCTCAATGAAATAGTTCAGTGTGTGTAATGCTAAGCATGCTCTAAAGAACATAAATGTAGCGTATTGTCTTGTTCCATGTAACGCAGTATGTTCAACGGCGATGCTCCATTCCTGATGGTGAAGGACCTGGAACTACTTCGACGCGTCTTCATCAAGGACTTCGCCACGTTTGTGAACAGAGGGGTGAGTGGTGACGTGAACAGAGGGGTGAGTGGTGACACACCTTCGTGAACAGTGCCTCAACGCTTATGAGTGGCAGGAACTACGAGTGACGATCGTATTTGCCTTCCATTACTTCCTGTCTAGCATTCACTTTCGGTTTTACGACTACAATTTGTTGGAACAGCGCTAGCGCCTCAGTGAAATGCGCGGGTTTTAGGTGTGACCAGTCGAGAAAAAGACGTTGAAGAGAGAGACTCTCGCGCTGTTCGCCTGTTTGGCGTTTGTACAGCCTATGTGCATGCGAGTATCTGAGGTTCAGTAAATTATTCCATATCCTTTTACAGCGAAAGCTGTTATGAGATCGCAAGAAGGTCCGTTTTTGCGCCGCCGTCGCCGCCGCCGCCGCTGCCACCGGTGTCCGCTATCGCGCCAAATAAGAAAAAAAACTAACTAAACAAAAAATACCTATGACAGAATGGGAATCGAACCCGGGCCCTCTGCGTGGCAGGCCAGCACTCTACCACTTAGCTACGCTGAGTGCTTGAATTCAACCAGACCAAGTTGAAGTCTCAGCTAAAATACGTACATGACAAAGAACCATTTGTTCTAGAGCTAATTGTACTGATGAGGAGATTTCATGCTTCACGAAATCGCTTTAGCTTATAATATTGGCAACAGCAGCTTACTGCTCGAAATTGTTGAAATGACAACCACTTACACTGCCAGCCCGGTCGCCGTTGTAGATCGGCAGGTAGGCTGTCGCGCTGCTAAGTTCGAAGGCGTCGGTACGATTTGCTGCCCCGTTGGCCGTAATTCACTAGAAAGAAATAGCAAGAACACCACTGTGCTATAATTTAGGTACGAGTTTTGAAAAACTGGAGCTGCTAGCTACTCAGTAGTGGTGAGAAGACTGAGGACGCAGAGGAGCTGGAGGCGTGGCCCTGCTCCTATCTTTTCCCTTCATCTTACTTTCCATTCCCATCCCTTCTTTTACTGTACTATACAAGACTAGGATCTATGCTCTATCCTTTTACATTATCCGTTCCCTCCTCCTCACCTCCACTTTCCTGTCCCAACCTTTGCCATGGCACACATGGCTATTCTTGCTATTTTTTTTTTCTGTCTCTTTGTTGTGTCTGCTTCTCTTTATCTCTTTGCCTCTCTGTATTTCTATCCTTGTCACTCTTTCTTCCCTTTCTTACACTCTATTGCTCTCTTTCTATCTCTTCCTTTGACTCTCTCTGAACTCGTTCTCTCGCCCATCAGAGTTATTGCTTCCCACGCCGCCAAATCGGCACACGTGTTCTGCGAGCGAAGCATATGAAGAAGAAGAGGATGAGGAGAGCGCGTGCGGTTTCATGATGATGATAGTTTTCTAGTGTTGCGACACGGCATAAGGAAAAGCTTAACAGTTACGCTGTAAAATCCCACGTGGTCAAAATGAACTTTGTGGCATGCCTCATAATCATACCGTGGTTTTGGCTCGCAAAATCCCGTAAGTTACGAATTTCTTCGTGAATCGAAGGCACTTTCACCATGTCTATCTATCTATCTATCTATCTATCTATCTATCTATCTATCTATCTATCTATCTATCTATCTATCTATCTATCTATCTATCTATCTATCTATCTATCTATCTATCTATCTATCTATCTATCTATCTATTTATCTATCTATCTATCTATCTATCTATCTATCTATCTATCTATCTATCTATCTATCTAGCTAGCTAGCTAGCTAGCTAGCTAACTAGCTCTAGCTAGCTAGCTAGCTGCTGCCGTGTTGGTTCCCTCCTCGCGGTCGTTTCATGACTCGCTATAAACCGAATATCGCACACCCGATACGCGTGTGTGATGAACATTAACGATTTACCATTACATATGTATCATGATATGCCCGTAATATACATAAAAAACTGACAACACGCCATTGTGATGCGTTGGTAGAGGACCCATTACCTTTCTGTAAACCAGAATATGAATCACACGACGTGAGTGTACGACAAACATAAATGACTGGTCACGACATGAATTTACGTAACAAGCGTGACATCTGTGTCGCAATGTCAATGAAATGACACGTATTTCGTGAAGCCGTCGTGTTCGCTTATCCTATACCTGACGTATAAGATAATGCGCATGCACGCTCACAAACATGTAATAAATGACATGTCTTTACATGTGAACTTAAGGGCTCGTTTGCTTTGTTAAACACATTATTAATGAAGACAATGATGCCAAGGAAAGTATAGGGGACGTTAGTAGAAGTAATTGTAATGTATATGTGAAGAAAGAAAAGTGGACGAAAAGATAACTTGCCACCGGCAGGAATCTGAACCTGCGACCTCCTAATCTTGCCACCGGTAGGTGGCAAGATTAGGAGGTCCCCTATACTTTCCTTGGCATCATTGTCTGTTAGTTCTCATTAATAATGTCTTTACATCAAGGCACTACCTGTTCTAAACTGCATGCTCGTCATGTATCTGAGGGTGATTCCACGTAAGATCGAACAAAGCATGGCCGGTCGACCTCTTCAATTTATTTCAAAATTTTATATATTGTTGCCTGATGAGTGGAAAGAAGGGATCCGCAATTCGTTTTGCTGAAAAAAATTTTTTCGAAGCACCGGAAATCAATAATGACGACGAGGTGGAGTGCCACGCTTATCCGCTCTTCTGTTTTTCCCGACTTTGGTGGTCAGTTACACAAAATATACTAAAGCTACGTACTTCAAATTTGTTTAGCTAAATATATGCATGCTTTCGCTTGCGTTCAGTTATTTTTGGTTTCTCTGGGTAGTGTATATATTTTTACAAAAAATCTCAAAATCGACCCAGGAAACGTTTCTTGGCCTACTTTGCAGGTCTTTATTTCAGGAAAGGCGCATGACAGAGCGGCGAAAATTCCGCATTACGTTCTCAGCATGCTTATTTATCAAACTGCTAAATGTTATAATAATATCACTTTTCAATAAGGAGATACGATCGCGCCAACTTCAATAAAACAACATACAGTGGGAAATTCTGACGACGATTAAAAAAAAAACCCATTTTTTATATTTCTTAAAATTTCCTCACTTATTCTCTTGCACATCAGCTTTAACAGACAATAAAAACATGTTGCATAATTTTGTTTCACTTGCAGTTACGACCCGTCGAATAAGGCCCTTGAGCAAGACTGAGCGCACCATGTAGGTCTGAAGATTGTATGGCATTTGTTATCGCTTATGGCTTTTCAATTTAGCATCATATTGTATCGAGTAATTACGTCTCAACGCTGCAAATTAACTTTGAGAGACACGGTAGTGAATGACTAGAAATCAGTGTTGTACGCGCGAGGTTTCTTATGCACTGCGGTATCAAAGTGTGACGGTAACTCTGCGACTATTTCGTTTCTTTAAAAATGGGCTTCTTCTGCTTCTAAAGGTAGTCCGCACAATACTCTCGATCAGAGCTATACTTTGCCTGTATAGGACGCACAGGAGGAGAGCAAAGCGCAAGCAAGACTATCGGAGTCGAATGAAGTGTGAGAAGCGGACCGTGCGTACGGCCATCACGCCGTCTGCTGCCGTCATCTGAGATAGGCAGGCGCATTCGGTTACCTATAGTTCTGCGTTTGTTCGCTTTTGATTTGGCCGCTCGAGCGCCACGTTTATGTTTTCCACTGAGATCAGTTGGCGCCGCGCAGTTTCTCTGGCGAAAGCGGCTGTCGTCCGTATGCGTGAAGCGAGCGCTAGCAGCTTCCTGACAGAGTTTTCATGGTGCTTCCACATCAGCACCAGCGAGGGAACGCAGTCAAATTTCAACTTCTACGTCGACGCCGTGAAGTGTTTCCGGTGCGGGCGCCGAATGCGGCCGGGAAACTCGAGCTACAGCCATCGAATCTGTGACCTTGGCCGATCGCCTCTGTTCACGCGCCAAGCACGTGCGTCGGAATCCCAACAGCCGTGCCCAAGTTACATCAGTCGCCTCGGAACGCTTTTGTTTAACTATATACAAGTTCGTATTGTAGACGTGCTTTTGTTTGCGTTTACTTTGCACACACAAATTGCGCAAATAATGTCTGCTACGCCTGCACTTCTATCTCCGCCGTGTTAACAGCGCGTGGCCACAATGTGAGCAAAGGGCGGATAAAATAGCGACGCTCCAATGCACATGCGTTGAAGTTACCCCGGCTGTATCGCGATCCATCCGACTGAGGACACGGAAACGAGCCCTCACTGCACCGGAACACGCCGGACAGTGCGCGCGCGCCTGCTCGGTAACCCCGCACTCATGGCCGCTCCCGTGATCAAGTCATTTCGAAATTGGCGTCCTCAGTGCAGCTGACAGCTATTTAAGTGCCGATTGCCTTTAGGAAACTGAACTATAGGCCTGCATTATATACACTTAGCGTGTAGGAAGTACGATCTACAATTGCCTATCCTTGCGCAACGGCCTTATTCGACGGGCCGTAAATGCAAGTGAAACAAAAATTATGCAACATGTTTTTATTGACTGTGAAAGCTGATGTGCAAGAGAATAAGTGAGGAAATTTTAAGAAATATAAAAAATGGGTTTTTTTTTTAATCGTCGTCAGAATTTCCCACTGTATGTTGTTTTATTGAAGTTGACGCGATCGTATCTCCTTATTGAAAAGTGATATTATTATAACATTTAGCAGTTTGATAAATAAACATGCTGAGAACGTAATGCGGAATTTTCGCCGCTCTGTCATGCGCCTTTCCTGAAATAAAGACCTGCAAAGTAGGCCAAAAAACGTTTCCTGGGTCGATTTTCAGATTTTTTTATAAAAATATATACACTACCCAGAGAAACCAAAAAATAACTGAACGCAAGCGAAAGTATGCATATATTTACCTAAACAAATTTGAAGTACGTAGCTTTAGTATATTTTGTGTAACTCATCACCAAAGTCGGGAAAAACAGCAGAGCGGATAAGCGTGGCACTCCACCTCGTCGTCATTATTGATTTTCGGTGCCTCGAAAAAAAATTTTTTCAGCAAAACCAATTGCGGATCTCTTCCTTCCACTCATCAGGCAACAATATATAAAATTTTGAAATAAATTGAAGAGGTCGACCGGCCATGCTTTGTTCGATCTTACGTGGAATCACCCATGACATGAATGGCATAGATGACATGCCATACCTTCAATTACAAGTACCTTTCTCCATCGTACGTGTGATACTTATGTTTCCATGCTCAATATCAATAATAATTTCAATACCAATTATGCAGGACGTGTGGGCCCTGATGAACTCCAATCCAGAGCAACGCAACTCCCTCTCATTTGCGAAAGCCGACCGGTGGAAGTTCATCAGGCGGTTCGTCTCCATAGCCTTCACGTCGGCAAAGTTGCGACCAGTAAGATTTTTTCTTGTGTAAAGTAAGACTTTACTCTTGCTTGTATCATGGCTATGATCATGTTTATTCGTGCCATGTTACAGAGTGCGAGAAAAAAGACGGGGCCCATATGCACAAAACCTTGCGCAAAAAAAATTTTCGTAAGAGAATATTTCAGCCAATCAGGATGCGGGGCACATCATTGGTCAATCCGGCTGACCAATGAGAAAACGCACTCACGAAAGTCTAGTTTTGTGAACTCGGCCTCAGTTTTTTGACGTGAGATCTGCAGAGCGTTTGCGAACCGTCTGCAAAGACGGCAAGAGCGTAAGCTACAGGACCATTTAGACAGCGAGGGAAGTTACACAATTAAGTAGTGTGAGTTTTTAGAACACGGTAAAAACACCGGCATTTAACCACCCATATGACAGAACAATAGGTTAAGAAGAACAAAATAAAGCACTGTTAACCAGAACAAAATAGAAGACCACAACAACATAAAAGCGGCAAAGCGGCAACGCATACATTAAGCTACCCCGGTATTGAAAACTCAGCAAGCGGCGGCTAAATGCCAGGAGCGTTGTCTACCGGAAGTGGAGGCTCACACTGCCGCCAGAGGTCGCTGATAAAGGCGCGCGCTCTGCGCAGTCTCAC